>JAOBRD021133824.1:0-7500 GCA_027575215.2 Hydrozoanthus sils | reverse complement strand
CTAAACCTACCCCTCCCCTAAGTCTAAAAGATAAACCTACCCCTTCCCTTAAGTCTAAAGCTAAACCTAACCCTCCCCTAAGTCTAAAAGATAAACCTACCCCTCCCCTAAGTCTAAAGCTAAACCTAACCCTCCCAGAAGTCTAAAGCTTAATCCCCGAATTAGATAGAAACCTATTAAATCTTGCATAGGAAACACTCTAGACTTTCAATCTTGGCCTTGTCTGGCACCATACAAAGTATTCTTATTTCAAAGATTTGTAGTTTCTTGTCGACTCTTCAAAATATAATCAAGGAATACTTTGTTCAATGAGTTTATAAAACTAATTTCTGTCTTAACAATGAACCAAACAGTACATCAAGCTGAATTTTATGACCTTGTATCATTCAAGGTCTCACCTTGTGCCCTTTCTTCTTTAGTTCAAAGAGCAATTGGTCAAGAACTATCATCTTCCCTGAGGTTTTCACTACATCCTCGTCAACACGGTACTGCTGTGTGGCCAGGTCTAGAGGGTACTCAAGCAGATATGGGTGGTTACAGCATTTCCGCAGCTGCATTAGAATATTAGTCAGTCGGATTGTCACTTCAGCCTTCTTAGGTGCAATGTTGCAAGTTGGTAGTCTGGATCTCCTAATAAAAACCATGTTTATTAGTTAGGACAACATAATCAAAACTATAATGCAAAATACTTTCTCTGTAAACTAACCACTTGGCTATGTCATTACCAGTAACAACCTCTAAACCAACAAACTACTTCCCATTAAATAATTTAACTAACTGACATGTATGCATGGGGTTGTACCAGGTACACTGAACAAGACAAGATGGTGCAGAAATTCTAATTGTTTAAAGGCTGCCACACACCAAACCATTTTTGTCTGAAGGGCCTCAGTTTTTTGTCTAATATAAATCTGTTCTGATTGTAGCTCAGCACACACTAAAAAACTGATTTTTATCGTGAGATTTATTGGTCCTGTGCCCAAGCTGTGTTGTACAAACTATATTTTACTGGTCACATGCTTGCTAATTTGCTTCCCATTGGCTAATGCACAATGTAGTTCAGACAAAATATCGGACATTGCCACACACTTGCCAATAATGTCTGATCAGATCTTGCTTTCGCCACTCATGCAGTTCTGGCTTATGTTGAAAACAAATTACTCTCTATTAATCTGTCTCTAAATATTACACACATAAAAAGTAGAAAAAAGTTGTAAGAAACAGTGAATTACTTTGCTTCTTCCTCCAACGTGTGTTTCACCAAGGTTTCATAGTCAATCTTGTCATCATCAAACATTTTATAGTTAACATCAACTCTACTCTTTCTCTTGGGCCTTCCACTTGGTGTTAGTTCAATATTAGGTTCTTGAGGTTTCTGCAGAAATTATAACAGTTAGTAATGTAGGATAAATACAACTCGATCTATACCCCGAACCCTTTCAGCACCCCATATGGCAAGTGTCCTATTAGTTTATTCTCCCAACAGGTACTTATAAAACCTACATTTATCAATTTAGGAGAATTTTGATTTTCATCTAAGTAAGCTGTTTGTATTGTTTGGGCAACTAGTACCATTTTCTAATTGCAAAATATGTTTTATCATTTGTGAAAGTACAGTAGTTTAGGAAAAATTACAGTGTGCAGAAGAATTTTTTTAAAATCTCCCTTGCAAACTCAACCGCAGGGACCACAGAGCTCTGGCTTGGCTTTAGCCAAACAAAATAATATTTTGTCCAAAGAATACTACTGTAAGAGGAATTTAGAATGAAAAGTTTGACAAAATTTTGTTTGTAGGGATAGAAACAAGTGCAAGTTTGAAACTTTAAAATTTTCCTTGAAGTGAACATGTCCCAGACCCCAAGTCTTTCCATAAAAATGCTGCACCCACAAAATATTTATTTATTTAGAAGAAAGAAGAAAGAAATTCATTTTGTCATCATTCAATAATATGGCGACACCCATAAAATTAAGCTTTGGAAGATATTTTTACGGGATTGTTGGGAGAACACAAGAAAAGGTTTGGATCATAAGCTGAAAGTGAGTGATTCAAAATATTTTCAAGTGTTCTTCCAACAATCGAAGCATTTAAAGCCGAGTATGGAAAGATGGAAAATACCTTTTAAAGCTTTTATAAAATAATAACAACTGATGACGTCAATCCTGATTTCTACCCAGATTTAGAAAATGATCCTCGGACAATCAGAGCATGTATTTTACTGTATTTTATAAGCTCATTTGAAAAAGCTACTTTGTACCAGGAATCTATAGAAATGATTCTCAATGCTGATTTTACCTTTTTCTCACCCACAATGTCAACAATTGTCCTATCAAGAGTAGCCTTGTAGAAGTCTTGCTGCTGTTTGGAAAGAGGCGCATACACAAGAACTTCTTTTTTGGGTGGCAGATCTAGTTCAACATCTGTTTTCAATCTCCGAAGTAGAAAAGGAGTAAGAATCTATAAAAAAAGTAAAGAAATAAATTTATGAATAAAAACTTAAGCTTCGACTGAAACTATAATGCAACAAAATGTTCTCTTTTATTGTAACTCATACAGCAGACAGTACTGTCCATTGTCAAAGGCTGAATTTTGGCATAAGCAAAAAATTAATGAAGAATAAGAAACAGCTATATATTTGAGTGCCAAGTTATATGCCTGAAAAAATTTGAATCAAGATGATTTTTTTCAATTTTTTCAAATGTTTTGCTAGTTTGTAGTGCAGGGCCTAGTTATTCAGAAGATGATTAGCCCTCACCCAGGGTTAATTACCATGACAAACAATATGTTTTTTTAATAGTTAATCTAGGACTATTGCTAATTAACCTTTGAACAATTTGGCCCAGTACTTTAATAGCACACAATAAACATATCACTTTTGCTTCGCCAGTTCTGAGTTCAGTCATTTCTAACACAACCACTAGGTATTACATAAAAACCATATATAAACAATGTCTTAAATTGGAACTTATGTCTGAGCTGACTGCACTTACAACTATTTGTTGGTTGGAATTCACTTACAGCATGAAGTCTCTCCAGAACCTGGTGTTCTTGCTCTTGTGCAATGATCTTTTTGCTACCATCCTCTTCATTGATAGCACTGAAGTCAAACCACCTTTGGAAGCTAAAACATTAAAAGTAATGTGTATTTTCAGAAATTTGTATATAAATTTGTTTAATAAGCAACTAATTACATTAAACAAAGTAAATCTGTCAATGCTTTGCTGTTTCACTGCTCTGTAAGTTGTTAATAATCACACTGACAGGTAAATCTAAAAAGTTAAGGGGCATATCAGTTGCGGCATATTTGAATTTATAATTAACAATAATGTTACCAATACCTGTTTAGATCATCAAAAATATCTGGAAGTAGAAAATTGAGAAGAGACCACAACTCTGCCAGGTTATTCTGTAATGGTGTACCCGTCAGCAACAGCCTGTTAGCACTATGGTAAGTCTTGAGTTCTCTAGTTTAAAAAAAAACAAAAAGCAAGACATTAAAGATTTGACATGTCCAGAAATTCTGGTGCACAATTTTACTGCACTTATAATAGTACCAAATTTTATTCTTTTTTACTAATTAATTATTCAAGAAATGGTTAGCACTAAACTGATAAAATGGTTGGGACTGAAAAGGTTTGCAATTAAAAGAACAATTACAGTTGAACCTCAATTATTCAGACATATATTATCCACACTTTTCAACACTGATTTTCCAGACTTGCTTCTCTAGTCCAATTTCCTTTCACTAATGCCCATTATAAATATTCATATATTTTTGATTATCTAGTTTTTACATTATCCAAACGATTCACTCAGTACCAACGAGGCCAGATAATCAAGGTCTGAGACGTGTAAAAAGTTAATTAACAATTCCTGAAAAATTTTTTTGTTTCAGCATCTAATAAAACTGAGGTTGGTAACAAGGATACCCATCAATCAGTAATTAATTAAACTAGATAAGTTGATATTATTCTGTTCACCTTATGAGTTTACAGTTTAAATTCTTGATCCTGTGCCCCTCGTCAACAATAATATATTTCCACATTAAGTTGTAGATGTGCTTTTGGTCTCGCATGCAAATCTCATAGGAGGTTATTACAACAGGATAACTCATGTGTTCTTCTACTGCTCTTAACTTGGTTAGTTTGCGACGCATTTTGGCTCGATCCTCTGCAGAACCATGATATAGAACAACTGGAATCTGGAGAAAATATTTTTTGTTCATATTTAAAACTAAACTAGTAATAGCATAATTATAATAAAAAATAAATGCAATCTGGGAGTGCTTAAACACTGTCTTAGTGCTAGCTCATGCTCTTAGTAAGTTAATTTACAATTAAAAATTGTAGTTACAAAATATTGTACATTAAAAACATCTCGAAGAAATAACTTAATTGTTAAATACAAGTTTTCTAATCTAAGTATTTATACAGTATTGATAGCATGTAAGTTGGATTTGATAGTCTAACATTTCAAAAGACACCAACAAAATATCTATTCTCACCATAATATATATAATTATTACTACATAATTCCAGGTGTCATGAGTAACAAAACATTTTGTGTATTCATCTTTGATATCATAAATACTGAAATTAACCTTCGGAGTGAACCGCTTGAACTCTGACAGCCAGTTAGGGAGGGTCGAGAGAGGTGCAGCAACAAGATAGGGTCCCTTAACTCCCATCTCAACCAGGTGAGCAATCAGACCAATACATTGGATGGTTTTGCCCAAACCCATTTCATCTGCCAGAATGCCATTGACACCATTTTCATAGAGTACCTATAAAAATTAATAAATGACATCAGGAGGCAAAAATAAGAATATCATTGATGATTGCACAGGCATTAACAAGAGTCAAAGGAATAAATTGTTCTTATTCGTACCTTAAGCCAACTTATACCATCAACTTGATAAGGTCGAAGAGTTCCTCCTGTCAGCAATTTTGATTGGCCAATAGGACGTCCCTTAGAACTAGGCTTGCTGGATGTGTCCTAGAAACATTATTTTTTGGAGATCTTTAAACAAATTTCTCTACCAATTCAAGATAACTTAACAACAATATACCTAAACAGACTAAAAGTGGGAAGTCACCTACTTCCTCACTTAGTGAGGATGGTGTGAAGGAATGAGACAAATAGTAGGATAGCGTGGGAAAATATCAGAGGAAAACAGGAAAGTACCTGAGTGTACAAAAAGGGATAAGGGAGAAGGATATAGCCGGGTACCTCCAAGCACACATGGGTACACCATTGTAGCAGTAAAGATTAACAAGAAAATTGAAGAGCAACCTTGGAGCTTGCAACTGGAGAAGTTGTAGTGTTGTTCAGTGGTGCTACTTGAGGGCTGCAAGGAACTTGTTGTTCTTGAGAATCTGATTGACTTGACTGGCTTTGGCTCTTCTCACAAGCTTCTACTTTCCTGCGCTTGGCAAGGGCCTACATAATAAATATATGAACTAGTGGTTATCACAGGAAAACATGATGTTGAGCTATTTTCAAGCATAAACTAAACTGTACTAATTAAAACCTATCCTCACTTTTGATGTTAGAGTGTTTTCACATAACTTGTGAAATATGTATTTTATTAAAGCTCAACATTAAATTTCTACTGTAAAGTGTTTAGATGTTCAGAGTCGTGAAACATCAGTAAGAATATCTGCAGATTAGGGAATTTTTTGGGGACTGGGGCTATGCCATAAGTGTCTGTACTTCATGTGTTACTGAGCAACTGTCCTAACAGAATGACAAGTTGACAAACAAAATGATCTGTCCACATCAAAATTTAACTCAACTGCTAACAACAGACATTCACGAGTGCAAAACATCAATATGGATTTCTGCTGTCTTGCATCGATCGACAGCATTAAGTCTCAATTTGTAGAGCTAGCATTTTTTTGGAAAAGAAAATACTGTACCTCCTTAATAGGCAAAACTTATAACCACAAGGCAAACAAAGTAGGTCTCCTAATTGTGATGCATAATGAGAGAATGCAAAGTGTCACACTCATTTCTTTGATTTATCATTTAACTAACAATAACAATGCAAACCACAGCTTGGAACACTAGAGTCTGATTGATGCTGACAATAAATTATGAATTTGGAAATGACAATAGTGCCAGCTTGGCACACTGCCAACAGAAATGAAAAAATGGCTGGAAAAAACAACTCGTGTACTGAAAGAATGCTACCAGGCTTCCCAGTACAGAAAGTGTGTCTTCTGAGATCTGCCAGAATTTTAAGAAAAATTCAAGGTGTGCATTTACATACTATTTAAGAAATGAAACACAGCTACCATGTTTGCACAGGCTAATGCAAACCGAGGTGCGTTTGGGAGAAATCGAGAGCAGATCAGTGCAAACACGAGACCGAAGGTGTTTTCTGATGTTTTTTCAATTTGATTTGTAAACGTTTAGCATCAAAATTTGCATTGTAAACGGCAGTTCAGTTGCAGCTCGTTCATCGAGTTGTTTTCAGATTTGCAAAACCAAGTACAATACTTTCTCTTCTTTGGTGTTTCTTCGAAAGCAGCTCTGGTCATTGTAATTCTGCTACAACAAAACTGAGAAGAGTTTCAACATTCAGCACTTTGTCACATCCTAAATTTTGTTTCTGTACATAAAAATAAAATTCAAAGCTTTGTTTGAAAGTTTTGTGACGTCAGAACCGTGTTTGCACAGGCTAATGAAACACACCTATTTGACCAATCAGAGTGCACATATTATCAAAATTATTTTATAAGTAACCTTGTTATAAAGGTGTAGGGTACTGAAGGGCATGTATGGCAAGCAAATCAATGTCCTTCCTTAACTCCAGCAAAAGGCTACATTTTCAACACACATACAAATAAAATCAATAAGTCAAAATCAAATGATGATAGATGGTCTTACGTTTTTTGTCTTTACAAAAACATTTCCAGCTCACAAGTCTGTACTCTCTAAAAGGAAAATTCTGGGCTTGCATATAAAACACATTACCTCTTTATCAATGTAATCTTCCAACTTGCTATTCATTACTTCTGCTTTTCTTTTCCTTCCTCTTTTTTTCTGAACCTGTGGAGTTGTAGGTGGGGTATTTTTTGCACCTCTTGCTCTGGTCTCCCTTTTTTGTAAAAGCTGAAAGAAATTGAAGTTAGCCAAATAAGCTTAAGCAACTAGGGCAGTAATGTAGACAGTGATGGCAGAGAACAATAGTGAATACAATAACTGCATACTGGAATGCACAGTCTCAAAACTTATGCTTGTGAAAAGTTCAATTTTTGGAAACTATTTGAAATGATTGACAGAAAATTTTCTCAATGTTCCTTTAAATTACTAAGGAAACTATAATCTTTTTCTGTTAACATTTTAGCATAACTGTAGGACAAAAAAGAAGGCAAACAAACCAAAAATGGTAGGCAACATATCCACGTTTCTTAAGCTCCCTGATGGAAAGGGGACGAGGGTGGGGGGGGGGGGGGAAGAGATATGGTTGCAGCACATTTTTAAGCAAATCACCGGTT
>JAOBRD021133609.1:0-10945 GCA_027575215.2 Hydrozoanthus sils | reverse complement strand
GCTCTTCCGATCTAAGAGTTAATCTTGTGTCAATCAACCTCGTTCCCAGGGTTCTCTCATACCCTCCCCCCCCCCCTCTTGCTCCGAAGGGCAGGTATGAGAGAACCCTGGGAACAAGGTTGTGTGTCAATAAGAATAACTAGGTTTGATTTGAAGGACCTAAGTTGAGCTTAAAGTTCCACAGACCTGCCAACCTTGAAAGACCTAAAAACTTAAGATCTCAATCTTTCTTGTTTTGTGAATCGAAGTATTTTTCGTTATAATTTTCATTTTGTTTCTACTATCAACACATGGTACAGACATTTTCCATTGGCACTAGATCTCGGCTCTGGGAGAGGCCACATTGCCAAACATATTACAAAGGTTAGTCATTACTCTTAAATTAGTGAATTTAATAACTAAAACACTATAGCTAAGCTCCAAAAATCTCAACCCTTTCGAGCCACCAGAGCACAATAATAATCCTAAAGCTACTACTTAAAACTAATGTCTGTAAATTATGTGAAAAATATTGGAAAAAAAGATTAAACTAAAAAAAATATGGGTCTTGTGAAATGACACTCAGCTGCAAAACCTCAGTTTTTTAGTGGTGAGCCCAGTCTTGAAGTCTTCTTTTGTTCTTTATGGTACATGTTGACGATTTGTTTGAAAGAATATGACCAGTTACTTTGTTTTAGTGTTCAAAAAAGTTCTCAGATTATTCATTGCTTTCCAAAATCCCAGGCTCTAAAGTTAAAAAAGCTGGCTCAGTGTCATGAACAGTCTCAGATTTACCATCTTCATGAATGTTTTTCTGTTTTACAAACAGGATCAAATTGGTACTTTGGTTCAGTGTGACATGGCAGAAAAGATGCTAGTGAGTAACTACAGTTCAAGTTGTCTATTAAACCTCAACAAGAAAAATGAAGATATTTGTATTATTTCATTATAATGATATCATTGGCCAAACTTATGAAGAACTTGTGGTGATCCCTCAAAAGTTTTAGGTTGAACTGAGAAGAAAGAAATGAAATGCCCTGCATCAGACCCATAGCCAGGATTTTTGTGGAAGGCTGTTACCGAACAAGGAGGCAGATCAAATGAGTGCCAATTATATATAAGGGCGTGAGACTCTAGGGGGTTATGGGAACATGCTTCCCCAAGGAAAGTTTGAAATTTAGGTTGTCTCAAACTGAAATGAAATCAGCCAAAACCATATTAAGAACATGGACATTATTCAATCTTTGAACTTCAAATTCAAAATTCAAATTCAACATTTTTGGCCGGTTAACTTTTTTATGGTTTTAGAGAAGTCATTGTATCTACTTACTAATCAAAAATTGAACAAAATAAATTACATTGTTTTTGAGAACAGAGTTAAATGAAAAACATACTGAAAGAAAAGATCTATGTACTAAGTTATTATACAGGAATGATATATAAAGTGTTATATACATGCATGTATGTAAAATCTGTAGTTTACTCTTAAAATTTAATAGAATTATAAGAGGTGAAAGACTAGAATTCAGACAACTGATAAGAATAATCTGAGTTACTATTGGTGATGAATAGAACTATGTATACAATAATTTAGAGTTATATTCAAGTTCATTTGTTGTTTGATTACTATTATAATTGTTGTTGACATCAATATTAATAGTTTTGCTTTTGCCCTAAAGGAACAATGCCCAAATGTCGAGGTTCCAACACTCAAGACTGTTGTTGATGAAGAGTTTTTGCCTTTCAAGGGAAACACCTTTGATCTTGTAGTTAGCAGTCTAAGGTTGGTTGCTCTAACCTAA
Organism: Hydrozoanthus sils; assembly: GCA_027575215.2. NCBI lineage: Eukaryota > Metazoa > Cnidaria > Anthozoa > Zoantharia > Hydrozoanthidae > Hydrozoanthus > Hydrozoanthus sils. Next base: position 9,164 of record JAOBRD021133609.1, on the reverse strand, counting down.
TTTGCCCCTTTCACCCCTCGGGGAGGGGTACTCCCATATGACTGGGACATGCCACCCATCTGGGTGATGATGCCCGAATTTTTAAACAGGGTATACTTAGTCTAAGGCCAGTCTACCACTTGCTCCTTTCACCCCTAGGGGAGTGGTACTCCAGACCCATAAATACTGTAAGCTATGTCGGGATGTGCTGCCCTTCTGTGTGATGAGGCTTGAAATTTTAGACAGGGTATACAAATCACTCTTCTACCTATTATAAATTAACACAGAACAGGATAATAGTAGTTCTGATGCTGAGAATGAAATTGTGCCATAACCAGGTCGAGTGTGGTATGTACCCAAGATCATAAACTTGGTATAATAGAAATTTACAATGCAACATCATAACCAGGGTCAGGGTTTTAGAGCTTGGGTGGCATCTTGCTATCCCAATTTAGGGTGAGTAATACCCCCTACTGGACTCTCATCCCTAAATGAAAACTTTCAACTTAATAAACTATGAATTTATCATTGTTTGTGTGTTACTCAGGCCTATCAATGAGAGGCAGGATCACCTGTGCACGTCTCATCACCCGCCTAAAGAGCATGAGGCGTGATTAATCGCCCACCTAAAATTGATAGGAAATAGGAATTAAGCAATAATTTGGAAGAAACAAACTTCAAAAAAAAACAACCAAAAATTCGAAAAATTCAAAAAAACTTTTAATGGATTAATGCACATAAGATAAGAGAAATATTGCACAAAATCCATGTGGATAATAAAGATGTTAGTAATTATTTTGTTTACTATCGCTGTTAGAATGTTTTTGTTTTCTTCAAAGATCATGATACAACTTCTTCATTCAACGAAGCAGAATGTTTTCCTTAATATGTACTTTGCTTTCGAAAATTAGGCTTCTAAAAAGTAACATACTACAACTCTGAGTTATGTCACGAAATTATCCGAAACATTTTTAAATAGTATTAAAAATAAACCAATGTGAACACAATTGTTTTTACTGCAAAATTGGGAATCTGAAAACATTGCCTGCCATCGCCCGCCTTGTTTGGCCAAGGCGGGCAATGTACCTGCATCTGCAATTTTGCTTATTGATAGGCCTGTTACTTTACAATTATGTTTATTACAGACTGGTCTGCAAACAACCTATCTTATTAGCTCTAGTCAATAAGTCAGAATGCATTAATTTTATGTATCCAGGCTATAATGAGGCTTTTGTTTTACAGTCCATTTTAAGAGTATAATCAAGAGAAAAAGATTAAATTAGGAATGAAATAGAAGCAATTTTGTGATCATAGAAAGTAATTGAGATGATAAATTTTCAATCCAAAATTTCTTTGAAAAGGTTTGGATAAATTCACAACTCATCTAGAGGAGGAGATCAAGTTTTATTTTCTCAAAACAAAACATGTTTTATGTTATAGATGTAAACTAGTCTAGAGAGTTTAGATGTTGATAAATCGTAGGATTGGAGATAAAATGTTAGCCTGCGGTACAGATGGAACTAGGTGTGTCAATTATTATATACTGAAGGTTAGACTGGCTGCAACACAGGCTAGAAAAGGTTGTAAACATAGTGTGTATGCATGTTTCCTCTTGCTGCTTTTCAGGGAGGCATAGGATTGTATAGTGAACGATTGTTTCGAATCTTGTTATGGACTCTGCTACAAACTGATTCTGTTTTTCTTTTCTAGTTTACACTGGGTTAATGATCTACCAGGTACATTCAAACAGGTTTGTAAAGAAAATGGCAGCTGTGAATTTGAATGAGCTTAATTTTTTAGTTTTTACGGTAATAATGAACCTAAGGAAATTGTTTTAACTTTGGGATTATGCAGTAAGTAGGAAAAATCTTGAAAGAATATATCTCCACCGTTTTCAAGAGGCAGTGATATTTGCCACTGACTGGCTTGTTTCATCCTTTTGAATACCATCATGATAACATTATGTGATATGTTTAGCTATGTTGTGGTGTTGCATTTTAACAGGTCCATAGTTGTCTTAAAGAAGATGGGGCTTTCCTTGGAGCTATATATGGTGGGGATACTTTGTTCGAGCTCCGAAGTGCTCTACAGATGGCAGAACTAGAAAGAGAAGGAGTGAGTATAGTTATAAATGTTGATTCTGACTAGAGCACTTGAACCTGAGAACTCTAACCCTCTCTGATTAACTTGAATTCTCTGCTAACTCAAAGCAATTTTCCTTTGAATGTGCCTCATATATGTACTTACTGCAAGTTGAACCTCTATAACTTGAAACTTGTGTAGTTTAAATTTCCCCTGACTATTTGAGTTACCGGGTTAAACTAGACATATAATTCATTTCTTTTCATCTGCTATATGCTAGAAGTTAATCCAACTTCTGATCTGCAGTCCATGCACGATAAACTGCAAAGATCGTAACCATTTTTAGGAAGCTGTTCATCTTGGTGTTATGATGGGACTATATGCCAATCAGCATTGGAATTCTTTTATCCTCTTCAGGGATTTGCACCCCATATTTCACCCTTTACAGAGATGAGGGACATAGGCAATCTACTTACTAGGTCAGGCTTCAACCTCACAACAATCGTAAGTGCTATGTGCTCTCGCTCTGTTATGAAGACATACTGCAGGCTCTGTTTAATTTGCCTGTGTTTTGAAGTTTACTTCTTGAGAGCCATCCTCAAACCATAGCATTGGCTCACAAATATAAAGACAGTAGACAAGGTTTAGTTAAGCTAGTGTATGTACAGTACTCAATGATAAACCCAAGGTTCACTTTTGTAGGTCTCATTTTTTGCTTCACTCTACTAAATTACAATCTTGACCAACTGCATGAAGCCTAGCTGACTCAAATACCTTAACTGCAAGCTCTTGAACTGGTAAATAATCAAGAAAGACTTTTTGATATTATCAACAATCAATGGCTTGTGCAACTTTTTTGTGCCTATATAGGCACGTTTTCAGTATAGCTATATTGAAATTATGTTTCTTATTAGCCTAACGTCTGTTATCAATAGTTTATTATTGGCCTAATCTCTGCTAATGGTTTATTAAATATTTTAAGCTTTTCACCTTGAAAGAATGAATTAGGTACTGACGTTTTGGACTGTAGTCTCTGAGTAAAGAGTGATAATTAAAGGACTACAAACATCGGTGCCAAACATCAGTGCCTTCCATTCTTTGACGGTGAAAAGCTTAAAAAAATTTTAAAATATATCAAGCTGTTTCTCCAAAACACTGACCCAATACCTTAAATATGTAACCCATAGTTTGTCATCACATGGTTCCTCAGGGTCTTTAAAAATCAATTAGATCCATAAAATTCCTTGAATTTTGTTTCAAGATTTTAGGAATAACTTTCATCAGATTTCAGGAGTCAGACCCTGCACCCAGGGTTACTAGTAACATTGTTGGGAAGCTAATCACTGTCTGTCTGTTTGACTTATGTTCAAGGACTGTGATGAGCTGACCATTGGCTATCCAAGTATGTTTGAACTTATGTTTGATCTTAAAGGTAAGACTATGTTGAATAAGGTATTTATATATCCTGCCTTTGTGTGAGACAGACTCCCCCTCCCGTCTCATGGACACCATTTTCAAGACAAATAAAAACGGTGTCATGGAGACGTCAAAATGTCAACTTATTATTTACTATATTTTGCCAAAGCAAAGCTTTACTTATCAAGACTTTGGATTCAATGCTAAAAGAAATTGTTTTTCACAGAAATAAAACTCTTACTTTTCTGTTTTTGATGACTTTTTTAATTTGTTGTGCAATGGAGAAATGCCTTAGCAAAGCTTGTCCCCTCGATTCTGTCCCTGAAAAGCTTTAAAAATATCAACAGTGTGATATTTAGGTATATCGCTGGCATACTTTTTTTGCAAATATGTGAAATGAATATTATTATTATTATTATTATTATTATTATTATTATTAATATCATTTTATTGATATATTATAGGAATGGGTGAAAATAATGCTGCTTGGTCAAGGAAACACATTTTACACCGAGATACACTACTAGCTGCAGCCTCCATTTATGACGGTTTCTATAGTGCTAACAAATAATGCTAAGAATTATGCCATTAGATTATGAAATCTTTGCCTTAGAATGGCCTCTTCATGCACACTCGATTTGTTTCATGATAAGATGCAAAAAATGCTGAAGCTGAACTTTGGAAAAAACAAACACATCTTAAGAAATTTGTAGACTTGATGTGGGGATGGAAGAATTGATAAAAGCCAAAAACGTTACAAGAAATTGTTATTAAAGAAAACACTGGTTAAATCGTAGGAACACTGAAACTTAAAGATATTGCGTTAGAAGAAAACCAAAGACAAATCCTGTGCGTGTGAAACATTTCATTCCCGATTTCTTATTCACGTAGATAACTGTTTCTAAAAGACATCCTCATCGTTCGCTTCTAGTCAACGTGAGAAAGTTTGCTATTGGTTTCTGTTTCTCTCAACTTTTTTTTCTGACCCTGGCGTACTTGCACACTTGTCAACAAGCAAGCTGTTTTAAAATATGTTTAATAAGTGTGATTTTTTTTGTTTGCAACAGAAATGTATGGGCTGGAGGAAGGTGGTGTGCCTGCCACTTTTCAAATCTTATTCTTCATCGGCTGGAAGCCACACCCTTCACAGGTTTGTACCCAGGGCAGTGCTTCTGTCATTGACATACTTCTTCCACCGTGCTTCCTGGACAAACATCGTAACTCCTTTGCACGTACTGCCGCCGGTGGAGCTATTAAAAGAGGGGTCGGTCGGAGCCACCCCTCCCCAAAATTTAGTTTAAAATTTCTTTTGTCAATGCTAGTCAGCGAGGACTTACTTATGAAGAAAAGAAAATGAGGGGGGGGGGGGGTGTAATTGATTGGTCCATCATCAAATTCTCCTGAACAGGGTTCGTACGGGTCATGGAAAACCTGGAAAGTCATGGAACTTTGATTAGGGTCATGGAAAGGCATGAAGCATGGAAGATTGGCAGAATTTAGAGTGGTAACAACGTGTAGGAAAAATATAACCAATCCATACATTTGCACAAAATTACACGCCATTTTGCGGAATAATTAAAGATTTCGCCGCAGAGGTAGACTCACGCAGACGCAGTGCGGTAAAACCGTGCGAGAGTTAAATCGTTTAAATTCCTAGAGTTGAACTTGGTAATGCTACTGTGTCTCAAAATAAACAACCTTTTCTTCATTTTGTTTAGCTTGAATTATGCTAGGAAAAATGAAACTACTTTTGATGTATTGAGGGAAAAAATAACAATGCTAGGTCATGGAAAATCGAGAAAAATCATGGAATTTCAGGGGTCAAAAGAGTACGAATCCTGTGATGTTCAAAGCCATTTTTTCAAAATTTTACGGGGAAAATCGTTACATTATTTTCCCCTCACCCTTTCAATACCATCTGTGTTCCGCTGGTTTGTTTACACGGAAAAGGCCGACGTGACATACTTATAATGATGACCATGTTAAAGCGGTATTAAGTGAAGACGAAAAGTGGGAGAAAAACTGTTTTGGAACAACCTTTGTCGTTATTTCATTTTAATGTATCGGCACTTGCATCTTGATGTTTTTTTTAAAAAAAAACTTTCTTCCGACTTACCGAGGCAAAACGTTAAAAGGATCTTTTGTCTTTGAAGGCAGTTGACTGGTTGGATAGTTTCTACTTGTCATTTGGTAAGAGTGCGCCGGGACCTGTTGTATTCACTCTCCTCTCAAAAACCGAAGCCTAGGCCTCACACATTCTAATCATCATCCTCGTTATCACCCTCATCAGTATCATCAACACCTATCATTTATCATTATCATCATCAGTACGTCTTTTTCAAGATTTGTTTTATTTACTTCTGCAGCAAAAACCCGCGAGAAGAGGCTCCGCGACAGCCAGTCTTAAAGATATCTCAAGCCTCAACGAACCATCACCCGACAATAAGAATGAAAACAGCTAATTCAGGGGCATTGCAGCTCACTCGTCGGAAAATCATCTACAGGCATGACCTGTTAGCCATCTTGATTCTTGCAGCATAAAGAAACTGAAAGATACCAGCCCAGAAACTGGAGCTCCCCTGATCATACAGAGTTCACAGCAACATACTCCACCAACTGGGCCAGTCGAACTGTGATTGTCTTGATGATTGCTTTATCAAAGCCGAATCAAACACGTTGACTAGTAATTTATTTCGACAATAAAACAATGCGGCTTTTATTTAAAAGAATTTAACGAATTTGGAAATTTGCATTCAAGATAGATATCCTTATATGATGAACATCTTATTCAAATTTAGGAGAAGTGTGATATTGAATAAATTTCAGAAAACAAAAGGAATTAAAAAGGTAGTATTTATTTGGACCCCGTTCGGTTTTCGGATAACTTTAGGATTAATTTAAATCTCGACAATAAAAAAAAGAAGTGCATTATTGTAAAAGCCTCTTCACATGACGACATAATTAAAAAATCAGCATCGCGATCAGCAAAGTTGTCGAAAAGTATCTCGCGCGTGGTCGTTACCGGCGTCAGGTTTTAGGCAAATTCTAATGGAGCTTGCGAAGTTTAGAATATGTTTTGGGTCCGACACCTTTTCAGTTATTTGTACGACCAGAAAACCTACATGATACAACGCTTTCTGAAAAGAGACAAATTTCGGGGGAGGGGGGGAATTTCTGTCGATACAACGAACAGTTTAAGATGGCGACCATAACATTTACCCATAGTTCTTAGCGCATGAAAAACCTAAACTTGTTCATGAAAACCAGGGACCGCGCAACATTTTTTGGATTGAGACTGCTTGCTCACGCACAGTGCGAGCCAACGAGCGGCGTAGGCGCAAGACCGGGACATACTCCAGTGGGAAATCTTGAAATTTAGTCTCTAAAAGTACAGAAAATGCTTCCAATTTTGTCAATCATTGGTAAAAATAGCACTCCGTTTTTCCTCAATTTCTCGTTGGTTCTAACGAAACAACAGTGAATTTATTTGGTTAATGGAGATATTGCAACCAGTTCCTTTGTCGTAACTGTTTAAAATATTTTTGCTCTAAAATTTTGGAAAACTATTGGGGCGGCTAAATCCCTTTAGCTACCCCCGCTGCGCGGTCCCTGAAAACGCACAAAGAGAATCTGTAAACTTCAAATTTGACGTTCAAAGTGTATTTAGTACAAGGAAGAGTTGCCTTTTCTGAGCCACGTTTTAGTTTTATGAGTCCGCTAAGCATTGTAGTAAAAGTACAGCAGCCACTGGTTCAGTTCTGAGCGCCCACGGAAGGAAACGGCCAGGCTCGTTCCCTCGCGAGGCAGGAACCCAAGCCGTGTGCAGCAATTGTTTGTTATAAAGTGGAGGCGAGTCGAAAACTTGTCGTGTTTAAGAACTAGTTTTGAAAAGAATTGTTCAGTGCGGCCATGGATAACAATAACTTTTTAAAAAGGTTACAAATAATTGAAACATGAAAATCTTCGCCGTCATAAGTTTTAAGCCTCGTTTAAACGAGCAATTTCCCTTTGACAAGTTTACTTTACTATTTTTATTGCCCTTATAAATGATCACCAAGTTTACTTTACATTTTTTCATTGACAAGGTTTCCTTGTCCGTATCGACGGCGAGTAAGTTTTCCGTTGTGTCTAGGCATCAAATCCTTGTCACATTTTCTTTGTCCGTCTACACGAGTAAATTTCAGATCCACTTTTCTCCATCTTCACGAGCAATTTTTGCTTGTCAAGGCAAACTTATCAAGGAAAAATTGCCCGTGTAAGCGGGGCTTTAGGGTATAGAGTAAATTCGGTTTGCTTTGACGAACGGTAGGGTTCATCCACAAGACTTGGGCAAACTCCCTACAGCGAAGACTTTCAGCCGAAGAACAAGCCGCCTGTACATGAAAAAATCCAGCACAGGTAAAATTTTTTTTAAAACTTTCGGATGTTATCCACTAAACAGGGGCAAGCTCGTATTTATGCCATCTGTTTGCAAAAATTATCGTTCAGCGAGTTAAAAACAAAATAACCGCAATTATGCTGTTTACGGTAACTCTGTTGAAGAACTGTTCTAGATCATTCACATTTCGGACGATTTTCAGCTTGAGCCAGTAGAGTTAACAAAAATCCGAATGGAAGTTATTTCACTAACATACGCGGCCAAGGAGGAGGGAAACTTGCCCCCCAACAATAATGTTGCCCCCCCCCCCTTCATAATTTTCTGACAAACAACAGCAACTTTTGAACTGAAATTTTAAATTTTATGTACTCAGTAAATTAATGAGTTCATCAAACCTGATAATTGATTATTTGTTCGTCTTTTCGAACTTTGTGCCAAGGATTTTTTGCTTCCGCAGCCATGACTAAACATGTCTTTTGAAACACGACTGAAACAAGTAAAAGACGTTATAAAGTCCGTCCAATGCAAATTAAGTCGTTACATAGTTCTCAAGAAAATACTCGACTAAATTTCTTTAAACATTTATTCCCAAGCAAATATGCCAGGTTATATTGTGTTTGTAGAAGTCAAAATTTTGAATATTAAAAACGGCACTTTGTACAAATAAAAAAAAGAGTTATAACAAAACGACAGTCGGTGTTACCGGCTCAGTCTGTTTTACTAAGTTTGAAAACAAACACTTCGTATATTTTCAGAAATTAAACGAGTTTTCGGTTGACACTACGATAAACACAACCTTACTCGGCGTTTGAACCAGTTTTGGTTACAATTTGTTCAGTTTTAATGCAAACAGGTAACAGAGTTGCCTTTTGCATTTTCATTGGAGTTGAGACGGATTTTCACCTCGAAAACGATTTCTAAAAAAGCGGCGAAAGTCTACATTAATTTGTTGGACTGCAAAGTTAATAAAACTGTCTATAAGCGCGTTCATCGAATGGAAGACTGGGGAGAGGAATGAATGCGTGGTCGTCCCCATTCATTTTTGCTCCCGTCCGCGCGGCCATTTCCTGTTCGAAGTCTCTCATTTGATGAACGTTCTTGACTGTCTTGCAGTCCCCACTTGCTTACATGGGCTGCGTTTTCGCCATTGTTGCAATATATTGTCTCTAGACAAAGCTTATCTTCGTCTTGACTTGCTCATCTTAGGACCTTTGCTAGCATCGCAGTTTAAGTAACGATCCGAGTAAGAACTAGGGAGGTCAACGGCAATGGAATGCAGAAAGGTGCTAATTGCGATATTATTAAACTG
>JAOBRD021133501.1:0-10945 GCA_027575215.2 Hydrozoanthus sils | reverse complement strand
TAGAGAATATAATAAACATACGAGGTAGTCAATAATTACAATGTATAATAAAGATTAACGTACTCGTAGGCTAGTATATATGAGTGTATCTGTACAGCGTATAATTTAAGGCAATGGCAATGATTAAAAGAGAAAACTGCGAAACATTTTTTATTCATTCTGTGTTGTTATGTTTAGAGATGGAAACTGAATAAAGTTTAAAAAGAAATTAGCTTTCGAGCCCGAGCATCGGCTTGTTCTTTAATTGTTCTTAAATTTTGGTCAATTTGAGCCTCGCTATTGTTATGTTGTTCTTTTATAAAAAAAATGCCGTGTTAAAGAGAAAACAAAGAGTCCTGCAACCTATTCTTGTTAAATTTCCATGCATATTTTTTGTTCTAGTTGTAAAAAATGTTGTAATGTCGAATATTTGCCCATTCCATGATTTTGTACCGTTAGCTAAGGTAAAAATAAAGTTCCCAGCCATTCCTCAGCCTCGCAAAAGTGCTTTGCATATTCTTAAAGCCCTGTTTGCACAAGCAATTTTTCATTTACGAGTTTACTTGACAATTTTTGTTGCTTACGAGTGCAAACGATCAACAAGTTTTTCTTACAATTTTTCATTGACGAGTTTTCATAGTTCGTGTAGACGACGAACAAGTTTTTCTAGACAAGTTTTCAATTGTGCCTGGGCATCATGTACTTGTCACATTTCCTAGCTTGTTGTTCATCAACACGAGAAAATTTCTGACTTCAAGGAAAATTTTCTTCAACTGCAAGATCAATTTTTTAAAATTGTTTAGGCAAACTTGTCAAGGAAAAAATCGCTCGTGTAAATGGGGCTTAATTTGTAGTTGATTTTCAGCCAAAGGTTCCTATGAGTGTAGCCTCTCAACGTGTTGTTCTTTATTGTAGTTGAATAAAAAGTAACATAATATTGAACTTCCTGCTTCATCGTACAGGTCAATGGGAGAGATATAACCAGCGCAAACCATGATGAGGCGGTGAGTTGTTGTTGTTTCAGAAATTAGCCTCTCCCCAGGGCGCTTTTAATCAAAGGCTGGCTATTAACACCGGGGTTAAGGAAAAAACCCAATCAACAAAAGGTTTGCCCTTGTTATTAAAACACTGCTCGGAGTTTCAAACAGTAAAAGAAAAAGATAACCACAAATTTCCAAGTCAGTTAATGGGTCTTAAGAAACACGAGCTTAGATTGAAAGCTTAACCCTGGGTTGGGGACGATCGGTCATTGGACAACCGGGCCTTGATTGCAGTTTGCTTATCTTTTCCGTTCCTATCGGCAACGTGACCTTACCTTTGCCTGTTTGATCCAAATGCTTTGCTGTAGGCCTTTGCTTCTGAGGTAATCAGTCAATAGGGCTGTCAGTAATATTTGGCAATATATTTTTGCAGCGCTCAATCAGTTTCAATATAAATTTTAAGCTGTTTTCACACCTGGTTTTATAGTTTTATAGTGAGACCAAAAAAATTGTTAAAGTCCCTATAAAGCTTATTTTTTTTAAACGGATCCAGATGAAAGTAGAACCCTTTAATAATGGTAATTTCGAAAATAAAACCTTTTCTCGCCGTTCCTGTTATATTTTTTAGACTTGAAGCGTGCAATGATGACGTAGCAAGAGGCATATGACGTAGCACGAGGCATGAAGCAGAGACAATCTTTTTTATCTCAAAAAATGCAATTCTGGCTACAATAGTCACATTCGAAAATTAAAAAAATTATGACATTTATTAACAGATGACAACATACAGTTTTAATCCAAGAAGTAAAAATTTAAGCTTGATAGCGACTTTAATCAATCGGTCTTTTACAACAAGGATGAATCCCTTTATCACTAAACTTATTACATGAAATGGGTTTGAAAAGGTTTGTACTTTATGTCAGCTGAAATTCGTTTAAACTTCGCATAAAATTAAAATGATTTAAAGTTTAATAGCTCTTTTTGAATCTTAGTGTTAAGACTCGTATTGGATTTCAACCTCGTGAATTGAATCTCACTTTGAAAAGTCTGTTGACTTCTGCGTTAATTAACTACCGCAAATGTTTTAATTAATTACCGCGTTAAATTCCAGCGCGCTGATATAGTGCCCGTGTTCTTTGCGTGATTGTGTTATTAACTATATTTTCCAGGTTGCCGCTTTAAAGAAAGGTGGAGCTGATGTCACGTTGACCGTTCGTCATTCTAGTTCAGGTAAAGTAAAACTGTTAAGCTTTTCGACGAAAGAGAGTAACAGTTGATTTTAAGAAGTAATGCACAGCTAGGTACCGTGTTTGCACAGTGTAGTGCTAACCTCGGTGGGTTTGGGAGAAATCTTCGGCATTCACAAACACTCGACCTTCGGTCTCGTGTTTGCACTGATCTGCTATTGATTTCTCCCAAACGCACCTCGGTTGCATTACCCTCTACAAACAGGATAGCTGTGTTTTATTTCTTTTATGAAATAAAAGTTTCTAGCCATGTTTGCACAGGCAAACGCAAACACGCGTTCAGATTGCGCGTTTTATCTAAGTTGTTGGAAAAATATACATCAATTTATAAGTTTGTTTGACAATAGAAACATATATTCTGAGTCCGCCTTTCAGCCCGAACAAAATGAGTGATCACATGACAGCCTCTATTGCAGGCAATACTGCAACATATTCGAGCAATAGACCGCGATACCCCTACTTTGGTTCGCAGCTGAATATTTGTTTTTCGGAGTTTTTTTTTGAGGAGGAGAAGGAATTTTATTTTTGTTATTTTCAACTGCATGTTTAAAAGTTTGAATGGATTTTGATTTCTAGGTCCCGTGATAAACTCGGTGTTCTAGCCAGCTTAAACAAGTGACAGGGCCCCCTGGCCCAAAACTTAATAACAGCTGTTTCTGGTATCAGCATTCAGATTGGGCAGTTACAAAGCATGCACTGTGACAACAAGCAGTGAAACTGTTGACTGATCATTTTCGCCCAGATTTACATTGTTTCAAGCAATCATTCAAAATGCTCAAGAACTTGGAAAAATAGGTAGTCATGGACTCCATGTAGCTACAACAATAAAACAAGCCAGAAGTTTTGGATCGAGTCTGTCGATCTGGTTGTATAACACAAATACACACAGAAAGGAATGACAACAGTATTGCCTCAGTCAAGGGCAAAAAAAGAATTATATTTTCATTTAAGCTTTCCTTTTAGCCGTCTTGTGGCGCTAACTGCAGTCGACGCGAAGTCTTTCAGACTGGATTAGAATCGCACGTGATTGACTTACACAATAACTCGGTTCCAGGTTCCCGTCTTATTGCTCGTGCTTATTAGTTACGTTCACTCTCCTTGCTCGCGGTCATCCTCTTACAAAGACGATGACAAAGTAGCTACCGCTGATATCAGCTGTAGCTACAAAAATGTATTGATTATATTGTTATAAGGCTGAGGCTCAGAAAACAACAGGGCACTGGGAAAAATGACAGGGTGCTGTATCCTTTCATTTTGGCCTAGCTAGAACACTGTAAACTTGCTCAGGGTAATAAAGTTTTTAAATAAAGCCAATGAGGTTTCGATAGGCTTCGGGGAAGCTAATATTTGTGACCTCAGGCACAAAAACAAATATGAAGACAGGGCTGTTCGTTACGTTGTTTTACTGGTTTGTCTATACGTAAACGAATCCAGGGTTTTTTATTCTTATGTTTAGTGAAGCATAATAAGGTAGATCAGATTTGACAGGTTTCAGTCAAAATATTTTTATGACCATCTCAGGGACTTAAAAATGAGGAGAAGGGAACTGGTTTACCTAAACAGAAACAAATCCAGCTTCTTTTCCTCGAGTCTACGTAGAACCAAAGGCGATACCCTTTTCCTCTAGCGGAACGCATATCTATTCAGCTTAAATGCAAACCAATTTTCCCACCTAAAAGACGAAAACGGCGTGTAGTTAGTTCAGTCTGTTGATGTTGTGGCTGGGTTTAAAGACTATCACGACTTACTGTAACATCCTTCAAAGGTAACCCTGAAAGACTGTCTGTACGTTTTTGAACGCCCCTATTATACGATTGGAATATTTGAGGTTTAAAATATGTGAAGATTTTTTAGGCACAGCATCAGTTTCATCTGCGTTAATAAATATCTGGACAATGCTTACTGAAACTCGTCATCTTTTCTTCAGGTGGCTTTAAACACGAGAAACAAGGTTTGTGATCTTCTCTTGTGTTGTGTTGTTGTTTTTAGAAACTTGTCTACTGTGATCCTCTCTTCTTGTTGTTGTTCCTTCAGTACTGCTAGTTTTCCATTCTACTCGTTTTACTTAATGGAAAATTGCGAAAGTACAGGTAAGACTTTGACCCAATCCCATCAGTTAATACCTGTTACCTATCTTCTACATGCCTTGTGGTGCATAATTCCTTCACAGAATGCTTCCATTTGTCTCAATTGGTTGCAGTAACTCCAGTCTCTTCCAACGACCGCCAACGTGCTTCGTCGTGACGTGTTTAGGGTGGACTTATGCTCTTATCTGCCCATGGGTTCTGTGTGGCCTTGGTTCCCACACGTCATAAAACTCTCGTGGCTTGAGGAGTGGCCCCAGATTACAGCGTCCCCCAGATTATGTGAAATCGTTTCGTTTCTGGTTTCTGTAATAGATTACTTTTTATGGGAGCGGATTATTAACCCTCAGTCCAACCCCCAAATTGAAGGACCAGGGGGGTCATTCTTAATCAGGCCCCTACCCTTCGACCTGTTTGGCTTGGGTAACCCTAGCTGCTGTACATGACACCAGCCGACTTAGATCGAGGGGTCACTTGGGAACTTAATTCGCTCTACAACGATAAGGTGATTATCCCAACTGAGTAAACAAGCAGTTATTATTTGTGCTTGATTTTTATGTTTGCCTATTTTGTGTTAGTGTTTTTATGCAGTGGGGTTATTCCAGTTGGTAAGGCACCAGTGTGTCATGTAGGATGCCCGGATTGATTTCCGGTACCGGACCTTCACTCAGGGTGTTAAGCAACTGATGCTTTTACTTTAACCTCTCCAAACGGTTAGACCTTTGCTTCTTCTCAGATAAAGACGTTAAATAGGGGCTCGGAGTCCTACGATTGGGTTTTGTAATTCATTGGCTTTCCCGACTACCCCAGAGTAGTGAAGATTGTAAACCAAACAGACTGTCGTTTGAGACGGAGTATTAGATAAAAGATTGAAACACTTTGTTGCTTTTCCAGCCAATGGGGTTGTCCGTAGTATTGAGGAGTCTGGTAGCGAAGGTGAAAAGAGGAGCAGCAGTAGGAAGGTTGGTGAGCCAGTAGCATACCGCTTTAAAATGGTCTGTCTCATAATGCACATTATGATGTGATAACACTTACTGTACGTTAATGTAGAAGTTTGCAACTTGGTTATTTGAAGTTTGAAAGAATTTGCTCCTCAAGTTGAAAGATAACAAAATATGGTCACTCCCCGGCGGGAATCGAACTCACAAACATCTGATTACCGTTCAGTTGCTCTACCCACTGAGCTACAGAGACTCAAAAGGAGAAGCAAGTCGCTGGCGGGAATCGAACCCACAACCCTCGGATTACCGTTCAGATGCTCTACCCACTGAGCTACAGAGACTTGCTTTACATATTTGGTTTTTATGGTCCCGGGCAGCTGTTCCTTGGCTTAAGGCCTTTTAAATAGCCCGTGCTGCTATACAACTCATGCCTGTTGGTATTTTATCAAGCCGCTTTAAACAGGTGTAAGTTTTATATTCCGTATTACTGTACGGGTGACGACTTCCTTCCGAACAACTAATTCCAGTTTGAGATCTAAAGGCAGCATTTACGATAGTTATACGATAATTATATGTTCCAAAAATCACAAATTCTACATATCCTTTCTCGAGCCAAGTTGGTCATTAGGTCAGCGCTTATCCCCGGTTTCCATAGCCTTAAGGGTATGTGAGTCTTTCACGCGCCCTGGACAGCACACTAATCTATCGAAGGTTAGCCCACAGCAGAAGCTGGTACTCATTTATACAGCAAGGTTGACCGGAACAAGTGGAGTAAGGTGTTTTGCTCAAGGACACAACACTGTAGTCTCAGCAGGGCTCAAACTCGCAATTCTAGGATTGGAGTCTAAAATGGTAACCGTTCGGTCCTGCGTCGCTGACAAAACTAACAGCATAAATATTATACTGACGCTATAACATTGAGTCAATAGTTTTAACTTTGTAAGAATGTAAGAGAGTTTGTCAGAAACACCGGTTAATCCGTGCCAGTACCCGCAACTCTTTTATAAATATTACTTCGACAGTCATCTGAAGCTGGTGAATCCGGCTCGAGTTCATCGTTACACTCTAACAGCTGGACAGACAATATAGTGCTGCCGCTGACCATGGCTTCTATTACGAGATACAAGAATGGAGGAGATGATCTAAGGTAAGCGGTTAACTTTGGACACTGAACTTTTATGATTTCCACAGTCATAAAACTACTGCATACCGTATAATAATTCAAAGAGTTGACTTTTAGAAACAAAACGCTGTAATTCGAAATAATTTCTGTGCGATTAAATACATTGTACTGTGGTTGAGACACCATTTTTTTTCTAGTTCCATTTTGTATATTTATCCAAAAATCTAGTAATTCTTGTGGAAATACTTAGTTGATTTGCAGTTTGGATGGTTAAATTATATTAGAATGCTACCGAAGCCATTTTTGTCATTGTATTTTTGAAGCTGTAAGGGCTTTTCCAACACTTCTATTCGAGTGTAAATGGATAAAAGTACCTAACTATTTTAAGTCAGTGAAATAAGCTTTCAAAATAGTGCATTCATTGCGAATAAAATTCAAAACATACAACGTCGATTTATGACGTCACATGGTTGGAAAGGACTCCACACCAAGGCCCTTTACTAGCGTTTACAGTGAACTAGTGAGTTTTTTTTTTGCTCAAACACAGGGCCACCAGCCGTGATAACTTTGCCGGGAAAGTGAGATTCAAATAATGTGACATGAAACATATCTAATGAGCTTAAAAAGTTTTCGCAGCTTTGGCGCTATAATAGGCATTTTGTCTTTTGTAAATTCAACGCGAAATTTTTTTTGAAAACTGGTAACAGTGTCTAAGCGGACGTTATACTGGTCAAATGTTCATTTTAGATATTTTAAACTAGTTTGAAGATTCGCTTCAGAAGCACTTTAACCGTTGTTACATCTTTTCACCAGACACAACGCATTTGAAGTGAGCTCGATGGACGGTGGAGCATCAGTGGTTCTGTACAGTGAAAACACATCTGAGCTCTTCTCCTGGTACAGCAGTATAAAGGACAGAATAGCAATGTTGTTAGACCAGTCGGTATGTGCAGATTTGATACATTGATGACCAGTCAGCAAGTCTGCTTCATCACAATCATCACCACCTACACTACCATCATCATCACCATAACAACCTCAACCATCACCTACATTAACAGTACCATCATCATCACCATTATTACCGTCAACATTGTCATCATCACCATCACCACCAACACTACCATCATCATGATCATCATCACCACCTACACTACCATCATCATCATCATCATCACCACCTACACTACCATCATCATCATCGTCGTCACCACCTACACTACCATCATTGTCATCATCACCATCTACACTACCATCATCATCATCACCACCAACACTACCATCATTATCATCGTCACCACCTACACTAACATCATTATCATCATCTACATGACTATCATCACTATAACCATTATCATCGTCTTAACCACCACTACAATCATCGTCATCAACATTACCATAGTCATATTCTTCGACACAACGTGTTACTAGTATTTTAATTAGAATTATTGTTTTTATTTACTGTTATCTATGCTGTTGACATTTCAATTCACTTTATTTTAATAGTTTGATTTCTGTTATGTTGAAGGTTTCAAAGATAGAGTATAAAATGTGTATAAAACATGCAATAATGAGAAATGACTGAGAAATGTTACAACGATAATCAGACGATCACGTAGTCGAATGCAGTCTGTGACACAGAATAAGCCTGTGTCATTGAATATGTTCACTGTCATTTTTTTCTTCAAGCTTCCTAAAATCCAAGTTACCTCCAGATGTCCCTTTTTGACGAGTCATTTTGGGTTTATTTTCAGATGGTTATGTCCAGTTCATCTTTACCCCCGTCAGAACAAGTGAGTAAACATATTTTAACCAAAACAGTAAATAACGTTTGGGAGCGGACTGCTCTAGACTGTGCTAAGAAATTGTTTGGCAATGAGAAATTAAATGATGCGTTCGCACGTTTTAAAGCAAGCTGCCAGTTCTTTCTGTTTAATTTTGTGTGCAGTCCTGAAATGTAAATACTCAATTTTTTTTTATTCTGTAATTTGATTTTGATACATTGATTATTTGTATTTTCTCAGGAGAAACTATTTTGGAGTCAAAATTCGGGACCCCAAGAGCACCCTTGTGTCGAACGTTTTTTGACATTTTAAAAAAGAAAGCTTTCGGTTTACTCGATTGCATTCTTTTATTTAAATTGTGAAGAGTTAAAATAAACTTTTGCTTTACCTTTTCCATTTTTGTATCCAGTCTATTTCACGTAATAGGTATCTGTTATTTTAAAATATATTTAAATACATAAGCTATAATCACCTCGCGCGAGGTGGTTATAGCCAGGCGCGTGAACAAATTTTCAAAATGGCCGCCCCACGTTTTGTGGATCTTTAGGAGAAGAAAGATTCAAACTCCTTGAAGGAAAACGCTATTCTGAAAAGCACTTAGGCTGAAATAACACTTTTCAGATGTAGTGTAATATATCCTTATGACAATTGTGCTAGTTACCTAAAAATAGAACTCTGGGTAAAAATGCTTCAGATGTTGATACGTGTGACTGAGCAATTGACAACAAAAGGTAATTTTTGTTTTGCACAGATCTTTGGCAATGGCTTTTTTTTCTCTCAGATAGTTATACCTATGGTAATTTTACTAATACCATTATTCGCCTCAGGCGAATTTAAAAAAGTTAACTTAAATAGTATTGTTACTGCTGGCATTAAACTCACCAGATATCCTACATGGGTTGGGCTTGGGAGAGGCTTAAATCAACCAGTCATTGGAACGTATGGAAGCGGAAATTCATAGCTATAAGGGGATCGGAGTTCTTTATATTCGACATGCCACCGGTAGGTTTACCCTATTGTTTCTTCAATTCGGTGAGATCTGTTCAGATCATCCCCTCATTTGCAGATAAACTTTCATAGAGATGAAATGTAAAATAATAAGTAATAACCAAAGCGGTGAATACTACTTTTTTGCGCTCTCTGATTGGTTCACTAATGAGTGAATATCCTGCATTAGCATATACCCGACCAGCAAATAGTGTTTCCCGTGCTCTGATTGCTTCCTTAGCGATCCTTCTGATTAGTGATCGAGAAAAAAAAACATGGCGTTGCGATTTCCGAAACATGTCAGCGAAGCGAAAATTTAAGAAATAAATGATGCAGCTGTTCCCGATAACACAAAAAGTCCACATAAAGCGTTTGGTAGTAATGTATTACGAGGACAATTTTAGTAATTGTTTGACTTAAGAACAACATTTAAACAAATTCAAAGTGTCACAAATGAGTTGCTGGCGCGGCGACACGAATCTGTTTACAATTTTCACGTGTATCTAAATACAAAAAATTCCGACTACAAGATACATAGAAATACAAAAACAGTTCGTCTTGTTGAGTGATTTTAACCGCAAAGTGGGTTCTTAACAGAAATAGAAGTAATGTCCAAGATATATATCTCTGCAAGAAAGCGAGGCGGGACAATTTAACATTAAAAAAAAGAAAACACATACGGTATAATCGGAAGTCCATACTTTTAAAAACTCTTCGAACAAGACTTTCAACTGTTTTGTTAAAACCCTGAGCAAAAAGGTTGAAATTGCACCAACATTTCATAAAAAGGCGGTTCACAATGAAAATTCAGTCGAGAGCCGTTGTACGAAGCCGGCGAGCTTGGTGGATGTCAACACTCTTCAGCCCAACAACTGCAGCAAACAGCCTGGTTCATGAAATCTCTGTTACTTTGCCATGGGGGGACGGGAGAAGTAAACAGCCATGAAGAAGTATATGCATGTAAAACGACAGACCATGCTATCGGAGTGAATGATGGCAATCAAGCTTCCTCGTGGGCTCATTCATGGCGGCACCGGCACGTTTTATAATTATCTTTTAAACTGTCAGTTCACTTCAACTTCAATTTTGGCCCCACAAGCGATAAGTAAACTCAATCTTGATTTTTGCTCTTTGTTTGCCGTTTGTCAGAACACACGAAACATATTTTTGCAAGTTTGAACACAACAGCGAGCGAAGTTGACAACATTTGATCTCGTACTTGGCCTCAGTCTCGCGCGTCGTGCAATATGCGCGCGGTAGCTTGGTTAAAACGAATTTTTTTTTATTTATTCATCTTTTTTTGAAAAAATAGCAACTTCTCACTGGTTCGCAGTTTGGGTTTATGCTTATGTATTTATTCACCTCAGTGTCGATGAAAGCTAAGTATATTCGCCTCCACTTCGGTTAATAATTACTCACTGCCCTTGAAAAGGAAAATGCTGTCTCATTTTGCTTCCGTTTCGGAGTGTAAAATAAATGAAGAAGGAATACTTATAAACAAAAGGGAAGGCCTGTTTGGTTAATACTTAAGCAATAATGCGCCCAGTTCTGGTGACTAGTAAAGGCAATCCAGTACTACTCATCCCCAATTCAGGGAATGATTGTGTACTTAAAAATCTAAAATTAAATTGAAGTAACAAAATTTTAAAACTGGTTCTAGACATCAAAGTTTAATCTATTGTTTTTCGTTGTCAGCTGTCATATCAGCCGAAAAACGTCACGTAAACGAAAATTTGGTAAACTAATAGCGGTGACGTAAATAAAAAATGTAAAATGTTTCAGGCGCGGATTTAGGGGAGGGGCCACGCGCTTTCCCCCTC
>JAOBRD021133392.1:0-10947 GCA_027575215.2 Hydrozoanthus sils | reverse complement strand
TAAGCCACTCATCAGGGCTGGGTTGTTCAAAGGCTGGTTATCTTTAACCCTGGGTTAAGCCACTCATCTGGGCTGGGTTGTTCAAAGGCTGGTTATCTTTAACCCTGGGTTAAGCCACTCATCTGGGCTGGGTTGTTTAAAGGCTGGTTAACTTTAACCCTGGGTTAAGCCACTCATCAGGGCTGGGTTGTCCAAAGGCTGATTAACTTTAACCCTGGGTTAAGCCACTTATCAGGGCTGGGTTGTTCAAAGGCTGGTTATCTTTAACCCTGGGTTAAGCCACTCATCTGGGCTGGGTTGTTCAAAGGCTGGTTATCTTTAACCCTGGGTTAAGCCACTCATCTGGGCTGGGTTGTTCAAAGGCTGGTTAATTTTAACCCTGGGTTAAGCCACTCATCTGGGCTGGGTTGTTCAAAGGCTGGTTAATTTTAACCCTGGGTTATGCCAGAGCTCAAGCAGTAATTTCTCCTCTAGGGAAAAGTTTGCAGTTCTCTATAAAATACTGTTTAGATTTTCCAAGGGAAGAACTTCTCAGTTCAAAATTACAGTTCAAATAAGTCTGCAAGGTTGGAAACAAGAATGTAGGTTAATAAGTTAACCCTGGGCTAGTGTTAATCGGCTCTGGCAGCATTATTTACAATTTTTTTTCATGATAACTATGCAAAAATTATGCTAACCTGGAATTAACTACAAATGGATCAATGTCCATGATAGTGAGAGGTTTGCGCTTAACTGCAGAATACCCTGCCATTACGTCTACGGTAACTTAACACTGCGCATTCCTCGTTCTATAAAAATAGATACGCATTACAAACAAGAACAAAAGATGGCACTAGGTGGCAGGATATTCTGCAGTTGCTCCGAGGTTTGTTTGTTGCAACTGGGTTAGTATTATCAGCTTACTGACAAATGCATCCCAAACTGTATTAAGTTACGCTACAGCTAATAAGAGAGATCGATCGGCTGCAAAGTGTAAAGAAATTACGGTTTATAAAGTTTTATCTTTTAAAATTTTAAATGTATTTGACGAAATTTCAATGCTCCCTACAGTACCAAAAGAAATTAAAGCGGACTAAAAGAAAGACATGCCATGGTGATCCTAAGTTGTAGAACATTTATAAGATGGGTCGGACAAGTGATGGATTAAGCTAAGTTGAAGATTTTTTTTTCTCTCTTAGAATCGGTGTTCACATGACTGCTGGGAGCCGGCATCTTGCAGCCGACGCACGACGCAGTAGTCTCATTTTTCTATGAACATTAGACTATCATATTCAAAATTTACAACTGCTAAAGCACGAAATCAACTGCATGCGCATTAAAAATCATAACAAAGAAAACAGTAAAAGTTGTTGTCACATTGAGTTATGTATAGGGTACATGTACGGTTACCTGATATACTCGGAGATCGCTTTACTTCGAGGACACCTCCAGACGCTTGTAGTTGTAAGCACAGTTCCACTCATTTATCTCCATACATGGAAATCAACATTAAAGATGAGACGCGATAATCTAAGTCACGAGAAAGAGGAAAAAATCTCGCTTACTAATTTGTTTTCATGCCTAGTCAGCTCAGTCATGTGAGAGTCACAAAATAAATATTGTCAACAGAAATCTAAGACGGGACTAAAACGACGAGTGGGACTGTACCGAGTATTATAAAGGTTCCAAGAAAAATGGTTCCGGCGAGTAGGTGAAAAAGCTATTTAAGGATCATCTTAAAAGAAAATTTAAAATCGATCTTCATTTTGGGAAGTTTTAAGGTGCTAAAGTTCTCAAGTGTTTTTAAAAAACCCCTTAACAGAGCAAATTCTTACAATGCTAAAAATGGAATTTGTTGGTGATCGTGGAGAGCTGAGTACGAGTCCAGAATAGTCCTCGGTTCCAGCCCCCTCTCCACTCAATTTGCATGTCCTACAACTAACAAGTGTGTTACGCGTTGGAACATCCCAACTTGAACTATGGCAGAAGCTAAACTGCTCCTTGGTAAAGAAGTAGGCAAGTAAGTAATGCATAATATTTAGAAATTGGAGACTTGCTTAACTTGAAGGTTCAATCCATGGACTCGTATGCATCCGGTAGGCGAACCGTATCAGTTGGCACGGTGATCTCTGCAGTTAATCCGAGTGTGCAAGTTATTTTGGAAAATATATATGAATCTGTTTTTTCTCTTAACACCAAAAGTAGTAATTGTTATTTAACAGAAAATTGTCAAACTTTAAGTTTAGCACGCGATTGTTTATATTAAGTATTAGAGCAGGTACAACATAAAGTGAACAACCACAGGGAACCTTTTTCGAAAAAATGGCGGTCGACCACGTGTAACATGATCTTAGCTGTTTCTTGCACAACTCCCGAGGTTTTGTTTGTGGAATTTTATCATTGTATTGTTCTTCGTGACCTAGTGACCTCGTTGTGATAAGAAAAGCTCTCTAAGCTATGCGTATTGTAGGAAGAATGTTTGCTAAAGATATGATAAACACATTTGAGCAAGGAACTTGCAAGCTTTGGGGTTATACACTATACAGCAGGGAATTTATTTGTTTAAATTATATAGTACCGTAGAAGATTGTTAAGACACAAATTGTGTTTGTAAGCAACTAGATAAGTATTGTCATGTCTTTCGCTATGATTGGATGTTGGATTGGATGTGCTTGTCCGGTGACCTTGTGTCTCCCTCTCATTCTGGTATTTAAGGCAACTTGAGATTTTAGACATCGCATTTTAGATAAACACAACTAAAAAAGATTATAACAGGAGGTAAAATTTCTGTTTAACTCATACTTAATTATGCATACAGTAATGACCACCAAACTGCACATTTTCATTTCGGGAATTAAAAGGTAAAATCCTTGCCCCAACCCTAACCATTACTCCTAATATTACTCTAACAGTTGTTTTGAGAATTTTTGGTTGCTTATATATAAAGTGTAGTTTACCTCCAATATTTTGGTCTGAAGATAAGTAGTTTTGCAAGTATAATTAAGTATGAGTGAGTACAGAAGTTTTATCCAGTAGGATAATGCAAATTTATCCAAACAGAATTGTTTGCTCTCAAGTTTGATAGACAAGATTAAATAACATGGTATGCATAAACTTGAGTGTCAGGCTTGTGTGTTACAGTTAGCTTATTATGGAATGTTGTTCCATTTTTAGATAATGGTCTTTCAGAGTTTCTCTCCTCCCCGCTATGATTATTCTATTTCAAATATTCTTTTGGCAGGTGATGGAAATCAACCATACAAAATTAGCAAAAAATAGAAGTCATGGTAAAATGTTTTTCTCCTCAAAGGGATCCAGTAAACTCAAAACAAATCTTTTTTTTATTCAAAAGTTCTCACACTTGACTTCGACAAACATAGTACATAATTTGAATTACTTACCATATGGTGTTATTGATGATGCGGTGGTCTAGCCAGCCTGTTACTGAACAATACAGCTGTTTCTGGTATCTGTACTCTGATTGGGCAGTTACAAAGCAAGCACCATGGCAACAAGCACTAAAACCACTGACTGACTACTTTGGTTCAAACTTAAATTGTTTCAAGCAATCATTCAAATTCTCAAGAACTTGGAAAAGTATCAAGTTAAAACATCACAGTTTTCTCCATTTTAACAACAATTTTCATCAAGGTAGTTTTTAGGCTATTGCTCTCGAAACAAAGGCGCTGAATGAAAATGAAAGGGCGCCAGGAAATGCAACAGGGTGCTGCGTCCTTTCATTTTGGCTTAGCTAGAATGCTGTGGTGTTAGATATTATCCTGTCCTGTTCAAGTGATATTCATAAGAAGTTGAAAGAGGATATTGTAGATATCAGAACAAAAGTGCAGGGTTTAGACCTGGACAAACTGACATTAAGTATCATCCTTCTCCAGCGACATCCGTGAGAAGTTGAAGGAGGAGGTTGCAGCTATCAGAGCAGAAAATGCTGGGTTTAAACCTGGACTTGCTATTTTGCAGGTCAGTTTCTATTTTAGAAGTAAGCTTAATTTGTTTATCAATATCTGATTGAGACGATATTGTCCAATGTTATAAACTGGAGTAAGGCTCGTTAGCCCATAGCAGGGGTTATAACCAGCCAGTTTTTGCTTGTAAGCCCAGATTCAGAGACCGATAAGGCTTTAGCTGCTTTAATAATTTCTTGAAAGTATATTTTTTATAAGACCAAATGGAGACGAAAGCAAAATTTCTTTTTTACAATGATGGATAAACTGAAAGCATTTCCAGGGTGTGTCAGGTCCAGGAAGTTGACAATTTTCATATTATTTGGATGATGATTTTAAGTCCCATAATGCAAATATTATTCTTTGGAAACCCTTTGTGTCTTGCATTCGTATTATTTTTTGAAGGTGGTTAAACTATTGTCTTGGTGTAGGCCTGTGTTACTGTTGAGGTTAGCAGAATTAAGCTTGCTCAAGATGTAGAGGCCCATCAGGAATATGTGTTTTGAATGTATTTTTTGTAGATTGGTGAAAGAAAAGATTCAACAGTATATGTTACACACAAGATCAAAGCGGCAGAGCAGGTGAGTTTTTTCTTCAGAAAAGGAGACTGCTCTGTTTTTTTCCTCACTTCTATGCAGAGATTAACTATTTAAAATTAAATTAATTTAAGACTTGAATGCCCTAATTGATTTTTTTATTTAGGGCCCTAGATAAGTACTGGATGACAACCATTGTAGTTCTAGTCTTTGAACATTGTTGCATTAAATTGATAATATCTCTTCCTTTGAGTTTTCTAACCTTTGATCCTACCTAGGGTGTTTTTGTTTTGGGTTGATGTGTCGAAATGATTTGAGAATAAATAACTAGTACTAAAACTACCTATCAGGAAACATAACTTTAATACCAAAACCAATTACATTACAACTTAAGGGACCAATCAGTATTCATGTACAAGACTATATTTATTTAGTATTCAACTAACACATTATTCCTCACTTGACTCTGAAGATGACTTCCGCACAGGTTGTTGAAACATCGGTCACTGGCAACTCTCCTTCTCAGGACTACACTAATCTGGATGATCTCACCATACAGTCTAACTAGCACTACTAAGTTAATACTTTTTTTGGAAAATTGTACAGATGTCACTTTTTAACTATATTTTTAACTTGCCTTAGATTGGAATGTCTGCACGGCATGTTAAACTCCCAAGAACAACCACTCAATCAGAGGTGTGTAGCTGTAAATGCAGACTTAAACAGTATAGACCCTGTGCATAAATGGCAACAATTTTAATATTCTTTTGTCCTCATTCAAATCAGCCTGGCTAGCCTCGTTCTTGAGTTAAACTTTCAAAAGAATATGTTATCCAAAATGAGGCTAGTAGCCAAAAGAATTTCAAATTCAATGCCATTTGTGAATAAGGTCGATAGTCAGTATTTTAGAAAATGCTTTTGTATAATTCAAGTCTGAACAAGACTTTCAGTTGAAACAATGTGGATCAGTTTTATGTCTGTTGTTAATTTTTTTTCAGATACAGTAAGATTTGACCATGAATTTAAATTATTAGGTGAATAATATCAACAAAAGTGGAGAAGCCTCTGGCTCTTGACACTTGTTTTAACCCCTTCCCTACCAGGGCCAAACACCCCCCACCAACCAGCAGCCAAATTGCATTTCTTCACGAAATTCTAAAATTGAATTGGAAAAAGATTTTTTTAAGTGATGATACTAAAGTGCACCTAGATTAAGTATTTAACCTAAATTTTGCAGTAAATAGACCTATTAAACAGAAGTTAACTCACTCCTTTAAAATCCTATACAAAAAATTCAGCAACAGCTTCTTCTAAGTTTATTCTTTGTTCCCACAAATGAGCCGCAATTTTAGATATTTTTAAATAAATTTGTAAACAAAAACTTGATAAGCATTTTCATTTGGTCAGTAGTCTTTAAAAAGTGGTACCAAACTTTTCCCAATAACCAGGGATGTTTTGTTCAAAGCATCACGAACAACCAGGCTATGAGCAGTTTTCTTTGTTTGAGGATGTATAATTTATATCCAGAATGCATATATTTATTATCTCTCATTTCACTGTTTATTCTTATTAAGTTGGCACACACTCTAGGATTATTTTGTGGCTATAAAATAATGATGAAATTAAATTGGTCTGTTATTGTTATAATAACAGGTACTGAAGACCCTTGATGCTCTAAATAAGGATGCGTCCATACATGGTATCATTGTACAGCTTCCACCTGATGCAGAAGAGTACATTGATCCTGGTGTCTGTACCAACGCAGTTATTCCTGAGAAAGATGTTGATGGGTAAGATCTCTTTATCAAGTCAGGTTCTAAATTTTTCTCAAATTTTATCAAAAGCGAATAGCTAATGATATATACTTGGAAAAATGAAAAAAAAACATGGACTGGTTTATATGAAGAAAACACAGCATTTGAGGCAGTGTTCTAGCTAGGCAAAATAAAATGAAAGGGTGCAGCACTCAGTTATTTTTCCTGGCATCCCTTGCATTTGCATCCAGCATTTGTAATTCTGATTCAGTGCCCTTGTTGTTTTTAGAGCACAGCCTTGTTGTCATAATGAAGATTGGAGTTACTTGATATTTATTTTTTCCAAGTTCTTGAGTATTTTGATCGATCACGTGAATGATTGCTTGAAGCAGACTATGTCAGACTAAGCCAAAACAATCAGTTGGTCGTGGTGCTTGTAGTTATAGAACTCTGATTGGCCAGTTAGAAAGCAAGCACTATGACATCGACGCTCAATATACTGATTGTGATTTTGATGATAAGCATGTGATGTCTTTAAGAGTTAAAAATGGTTTTAGGGACATACCGTAAGTGTTCTAATTTAAACACGCCACCAATGTAAGCACCAACCAACTGAATAACTTTGTGCTTTCCCCCATTTTTAGCGCCATACAAAAAAATAATAATTTTTTTCTGGCACCAAGTCTTTAGAGGAATTTTTTGATCATTTTGCATCTAATAATTTTAATGGAATTATGCCAGTAATTATTTTGGAAACTTGTGATAACAATATCAAGTTTTACCTTCGGATTCTTGTTTTGAAATTTCAAAATGAACAGCTATACTAGAAGTTTTGTAAAAGCAATGAAAACAGTGGTGCCTTTTTGATGTGACACATGTTCTCAGTCTTGTCCACAGCTACTCAAGTATAACAACCACATAGTATGCCATAAAAATAATGTTATAAGTTTCAGAGCATGTTCTTCTTAAATAATGTTATCATTTGTCGTGATTTGAATCATTTTTAGGTTAGAAACTTAAAAATATGAGAATCTATGAGACGATATAGTTCTCATAATGAGCACTAAGCAGATGCGGAGAAAACAAATAAACCATATTGTCTGATCAGAATTTGACCTCCAGTCCCTACGCTTAAAGGTCATCTTTGATATCTTAAACTTCCACTTTTTGAGAAGGGAAATTTTGGTGTTCAAAACATTATTGATTAAATACCATCACATAATTTTTAATGGTAGTAGTATGTCAGGTTGGATATTGCTAAAACAAAAAAAGTATGATTTTGTTTTCATTCTTGTGTTCTTACTTCATCGGAAAAGTCGGCAAAACAACCTCTTTGACAATAACTAAGCAAGTGTCTCATGAGCTGCACAAAATAATTGCTTCTCTTTGAGTCAGTAGCATGATTTTGTTTAAGGTAAAAACATTTGAGTTTTTCCTCCGATTATTAACACCCCTCTAATTTAAGTGCTGGAAGGATAAAATAAGTTTTTTTGTACCCCAATTTAAGAGCCAATAAAATCTGAAATTATTTTTTCTGGTACTTAAATTAGAACAATTTCAGTAATAACCGATGATTAAAAGCATTCATGGTTGTTACCAAAATTCATGTAGCATGTCATGATATTATAACAACTTAAGAATATTTTTGTGTAAATAAATGAGAACATATTAATATTGTTAAAATGATACCTGGTATATTTTTTCTCAAGTAAAACCAAAGACACCATTTTTAACAAAAAACTTAACCATTTCAGTCCAGTCAGTTATCAACATCTCACTAAGAACTTCTTACAAAACACATACCATTTGATAATAAGAAAATTCATTGGCTTGATCAGTCAAACTATTAACCAATGAAAAGTGATATTCTCCCAAACTTGCTCAATGAAAACTATGGGCTCTAATTGGGAGAATTTACCAAGACAACCAGGACTGAAAGGGTTAGTTTTAATACTAAGCATTTAACAGAACTGATTTTGTTTCAATTACTTACTGTAGTCTTCATGATGAAAACGCTGGCCGACTCTCCAGAGGGGAGCTGAACAGCTGTATTGTACCCTGCACACCAAGGGGCTGCTTGGAGCTGATCAAAAGAACAGGTTAGTGTTCGAAGAGATGACTTAACTCAATAAAATGCATCTTATTTTTTATACACATACCATACTTCCTAGTCAGCGGCATAGTAGCCTAGCAGTTAGCGTATTTGACTCGTAGTTGGAGCCCCAGTCAGCCCAAGTTGTATTTTGTCCTTGAACAAGACACTTTACCTGACTTTGTTCCAGTCAACTCAGATGTGTAAATGAGTACCAGATCTGCTTAGCACTAACCTGTGATAGATTAATGTTCTCTCCAGGGGGAGCAAAAACTCATCCGCTTAACACTACAGAAACCAGAGATAAACACCGGCCCTATGAGCCAGTTAGACTCGAGAAAGGATTTAAACTAGCTGTATTTCCTTAAATAAAGGCCACAGTCTTTATTCAATTTTTCATATTTTGGTTGCAGCATTTATTCAAGGGTGGCAAAAAAAACTTGATAAAAAACTTGAGCTGGTTTGAAAAAAAAATAACCAGAGGTTAAAACTGAACTACAACATGTACCCACTATACAATTCACTGTACAGGTCAAATCGACTTTGTTGTTAAAATTAGAAATATATTGGCTAACATAAATATACATATTGTGTGGTACTTTAAGTCAGGCACCAGTGAAATGTGGCGTTGGCAGGACCTTGTCTGAAACCCAAGGTTTTATTGATGTAAGCTATTGTTGTTTGGGGCAAGCACCGTGTGCAACACTTTATATGATGCATGGTTGTTAAGTTTTGTCGAAGGGAGATTCTTGAATAGCCAGTAGTTTCAGTTGATTGCTGGTTTGGTTTTAAATGTGTTTTACCTTGTTTAGGTGTGGAGATTGCAGGAAAAGAAGCCATTGTGCTAGGAAGGAGCAAAATTGTTGTAAGTGCAAACATTCTTAAAAGTAATAGTAATTTATTATCAACTCCCGGGTAACTTGCATATAAACACTTTCTGTATTGTTCTTTCAGACGATTATGCTTGTAAAGATTATTACAAAGAAAAAAATTGTACTTTAGGCTTTCATTCTTGTTTAGATTCTTGGTAATGTGTTTTTTCCGTGTTGTCAGGGATCTCCAATGGCTGACTTGCTGAAATGGCACCATGCAACAGTCACAACCTGTCACTCAAAGACCAAGGATCTGCCAGCAGTTGTAAGAATTATTACATATTACTATAATACAATATTTATTAATTTGTTATTTGTCCTGGGTTTATATAACATTTTATTTCACTTGTGATCACTGATAGATGTGATAATCATTTTGTAAATTATTGCAGCCTAAATTGTATTAGAAGAAACCAATTATCATACTTTCATGAATGCTGCAATCTGATTGACTTACTTTGTTGCTGTCTGTTGAGCAATAGCTGCCATGTTTTTGAACAAAAAACACAATGGAAAGGTAGATATTAGTTCAATGGCTTCTAAAAAACAAAAATTATTAGACTGCTTATTGTCATTTTCTACTAAAAATCTAGTAGTCAACTCATCTTTTTTTTATTACTTGTTGAATATTGGCTTTTTAAAACCCAACCTCATAGTCTCATTTAACAATGAATGTTAAACAGACAGGTCTATTTATAGTTCAGGAACTTACTTGGACAAAGGTGAATAGTGGTCTAAATTAATGGATAAGATTGAATGTAATAATTTTGAGTGAGTACATGGCAGCAGTGAGTACAGTATATGTTAAAAGGTTTTTTAATTTAGAATAATAGATCCTTATCACATAATAAATTGTAATTTATTATTAGATACATCAAGAAACTCTTACCAGCACCAAATTCAGTGTACTGTATTTAGCAAAATTGCCAAGATTCATAAAACAAATCCCAAAAACTAATTTTACCCACTACAAAAACTAGTAGCAGCCTGGGTTCTAAAATGGATGCGTGAGACAGGACAAGTATTTGGGAAGACAGAATTACATGAACATGGTGTGTATAAACACTGATGATATTTTGGGTGAAACTTGCATTCCCAGGGCTTCACTACCACAGGATGAAGACATTTCAAAATGTCGGAAAACGAGATCTTAACATTCAAATCGCTTACAAACCCAAACATCTTTAATGTTAGATCCCCATCCACAATGAAAGATAGTCATGAGCGTACATTTTGGAGCAGCTCGTTTTGCAGACTAAAAGTCAAAGAAATATTGAAGTAAAAAAATGAGAAACTAGATTAGAAACTAGCAAAGCAATCAAAATTAAAGAACTTGCCTAGATGGCTTACTATAATCAA
Organism: Hydrozoanthus sils; assembly: GCA_027575215.2. Taxonomy (NCBI): domain Eukaryota; kingdom Metazoa; phylum Cnidaria; class Anthozoa; order Zoantharia; family Hydrozoanthidae; genus Hydrozoanthus; species Hydrozoanthus sils. The sequence continues at coordinate 393 of JAOBRD021133392.1, read as the reverse complement.
CAAAACGAAATGGGAACAAAATGAAAACGAAACGAAAAGAAAAGAAGTTAAAATAAAAATTTACTCGATAAAGCAGTTGAAGCCACAAGCTGAACGGAAGATCAAGTAATTTAAACTGATCGCCGAGCGAAAATGCCGGCGGTCAAGTACCAGTCGTTTCCTATGCTAAAAAAATATTCCCAGAGAATCTTTGATTTCGGATAAACCTGTTTGTATAAATTAAATTTGTTCTTTCAAACATAACTATTCATGATATTTGTACTGAATAAAGCGATTGAAATTAAGATCGTAAGGTCATGCCGCCAAATGAGAAATCTATATGGCTGCAGTAGAATTACAAAACATATACGGTTGTTACCTACCTCCAAAAAGCATTTCCAATTAAATCTTTGA
>JAOBRD021133285.1:0-10947 GCA_027575215.2 Hydrozoanthus sils | reverse complement strand
TTTATAATATAGTTTATAACAAAAAGGTCCAAACAAAATCATCTTTTTATAAACAAACCAGTGCCGCGTTAGTTCACAAAATTTCATCGAGTTGAATGAAATTTTTTGTCTACAATGAACTTTGGCAAAACCTTGTTTAGGAATCTATTCTTCAGACCGACATTTGGTAAAAAAAGTTCATCTTCGTTGACCGCCAAGTTTTTCATTTGGCGATTTCAAGACACTGTTTTCCATTTCCGAAGTTCGCCAAAGTTTAGTTAAATAAAAAAAATCGCAGAGGTGGCCGGCAGGAAATTAAACAACTTTGTGATTCAAACAATTATATACTAACAGCAGTTCGTCTTTATGGATATCTTTAATTCAAAGTTTTCAACTTATAGAAAAAAATGATGACTGAATGAAAAATTTAAAGCAGCGGCCTGCAGAACTTTTCATGAACGAGCATGCATGGCAAGTGTAATAATTTTGAGAGACTTTACAGAAAATTAACGGGAAAAATTCGTATGTACCTGTAGTTGGAAGAAACTGTATTAAAAGCTTTTTGACTAAAATTGACCTTCTTCAATCTTGTTGTCGCTTTCAACATTGTCAGCTATAAGGCTTTCATTTTTTAACCGAGACGCTTGGAAATGTTACGCCATTTTGATTTTTCTCAGCTCACTCATAAGAAGCCGTTTGTTGCCATGGTGATTTTGAAATACCACTCTCAAACGCTTAAAAAACCACTATTAACGATAAATACCACTCCTCTAAACCAATCAAATTGCAAGATTTTATGCAACTATATTATAATATTTGTTATTGCCCTCCGTTTGAAATTTAATATGGGCAATTACAAATTATCCATGGCAACTAGTTCATCATGCGAGCAAAAACAAAATGGCGTAATTACAAAACGAATTTTCCCGCGCGACAATCTTAAAAAACTAAAAAAAGGAAAGTCATAATTTATCTGCTAGATTAATAAAAGGTAATCGAATAAGCGAAAATTTGTTTTGTAAACACGCCATCTTGATTTTTGCTTGCGTGATGAACAACAGTAGTTGCCATGGATAATTTGTAGTTGCCCATGGGAAATTTCAAACGAAGGGCAATTACAAATAAAATCGAGGGCCGAATTCCGCATATAATTTGTCTGCTATGTTATTAGTCCGTTAATCATCCTCCAGTATAGTTTCGTTAATTGCCTTCGCTGTTTCCACAGCTTTTGTCTTAGGCCTCTATTCTGGTACAGTTGGGTTCGGCTCCACGGCAGGTGGTTTTTTTCACTTCCATTGGGTAAATTATATTGCACTGGGCGTTCCAAAATTCCTTTCCCAGTTTGCAGCCACTCCATCTCTTCCCGTGAGCAGTATGACAACTTTCCCCAGTCTCCACAGATTTCTGGGTTTTTTTTCTTCATCCGTGATTATAACGATTTATCTTCCCCTAGGCTCTCCGCGATCCCTGTTGCCTTATGTCTCTCCCTCAGACTTGCAAGATACTCGCGCGTCCATCGAGTCCACATTGCATCAGTCACTCTGTCATTCTGTATTATTCTAGAAGTTTCCCCAGCGGAATTCGCTAACAAAGTTTGGTTTCTATGACTAAAACTAATCATTATTCAGCAAATTCAATGTTCCTCAGTCTCAGTTCCCGACAGGATAGATATCGTGGTGTGTCGGCTCAACGAGTTTTTGATGACCAAAAAATTGGCAGCACAAATTCTTATTAATCTGTGTTCGAAAGCCCATGATTCCTTTAATGTGATTTAATCTCTTTAATGTTTTATACTTATAAGGTGAGCGAAGCCAACGTACATATGTTCGGCCAATCCGAGGAGCGACAAGTGTGTTGATAGCTTCCTGTTGTCAACTTTACGGGCAGAAACATGCAAGCAGTTCTTTCTATTGACAGTCGAATATCAAAACCGCGATAAGTTAAATCAGTGTCAGGCTGAGTTATTACTGCTGTGTAAACCCTGATGAATGAATGAACAATGTTTCCACGTACACTGATAAATGTAATGAGTCAGTTTTTCCCTCTGATAATTACCACTGTATCATTAAAAGGTAAGTCACTGCAGCTGGATCGTGTTACCCTGCACCAGAAAAACTGAAGTCGAGGATCTCTGTTAACAAATGCTCGCGTCCATTTTGAAACTCAACACATATTTGATACAATTTTGATGTAGCTTATGATCATGATGTATATGAGATAGTTGAGTAAGATCCTTTAAACTCTTCTTCAATTCATTCTACTTTTTATACTAATTTTTCAACCAATTATTGATAGCGGCAGTCAAGGTGTTTTTGAACTGAGGCGCGTTACACTCCCTTTAGAAAATATATTTTTAAAGTAATTACTGATCATTATGCAATGTAATTAAAAATAGGTTGTTTTGCTAATCCTAGTGCAATCCTCACAGTCTTTTAGTTTAAAGGTTCATCTTCCTTTTATTCATTTTTATTTTAACTTCTGGTTTAGTTCCACTTTTATGACTTTAAAACACAAAATCGTAACTTAAATCGATTGGTTAAAATGCGCCAAAGCTGTTTAAAACATTTTGATGAATCATATTCGCATGATCATCATTGGATTGCGTTTTCTAAAATTTAAGGTATTATGAAATGAGTGTGTTAACTATTTGTATCTTCTGTTGCTTGTTGCTATATTTGTTAAAGACTGTTCTTTTTTGCTGCGAAAGAGTTTTGTTGTACTCTTCCATTACTGCACGGAGAGTCAATATTACAGAGACACTTAACATTCTGATGAATCAGGTTTGCATGACCATAATGGAATGCGTTTTCTAAAATTTCTGGTGTAATGAAATGAGTGTATTATGTATTACTATTCGTTTCTTCCAATTCTTGTTGCCAAATTCGTTCAAGACTGTTTTTTTTCTTGCTTAAACAGAGTACCATTACTGGAGACTCAATATTACAGAGACACTTAACAGAAAATTACAGACGGAAGTTACTAAGACTTTAACAGTTTTTCATTTAACTACAAAAAATACTGGTTTTATTTGCCAACTTCTAAATTAAAGAAGTTGTACAGCCAAAAGTCTTTTGTGAAGGCTTGAAAATTTATAACTGAAAACCTTGGATTTGCTCGCGTGTCAGGGTTTCGAAAGCCAAGCCTTTCGACTTGATGCAATATATATTGGCTTTCAGAAGAACTCAGATATTCTTCTTCAATGATTCATGTATTGCTTCTACTCCACTCATAATCTTTACGCTTATGTTTCGTAATGTGGGCGGATATACTTTATGTTTTCCCACTGTTTTTATCTTCTGCTCACTTTTTGGGGGGTTCTATAAAACATGTTTCGGCCCTCGTCGAGGGCTCTCGAAAGCCGAAAGATATTTTAGGACCTCAAAAAACTGAGCAGAAGATCAGAAAGACGTGGAAACAAGATCTCCTAAGATGAATAAAGTATCCAGATGATGAAGAAATGTACGTCAGTAATTAGATTGTTTAAACCCTCCAAAAAGTGTTTCGTAATGAAAATAACAAAAACAATAACAATAATTATAATTATAATAATAATATCGTTGTTAATTGTTTTTTGTATGTACCATGACCTAAAATCAAATTGTTCACAACTGAGGAAGGAGAGTATCTCTAAAAACGTTTTAACAAAATTTTTAAACAAAAAAATTTAAATTTATATTTAGGTCTGAATGGCACATACAAAAACTAATAATGATTTCTTCTACGGCCTACAAAAAAATTTAGAGCTTGTAAAACATATAAAAGAATATAATAATCCCGTTACATTTGCAAATTTGAACCGTTACATTTGCAAACTGAACAAAAATTCATAGGTGTAAAATCCTCGTCGAAGAAAGATGCAAAATTTCGCTGATAAAAACGGCGAACGAAACGAAACGAACTTCGCCTGCGTTTCTTTTCATACCACTATGACTTTACATAAGAAATACTTATGCATATTCAAATCTTAGCGGTTTTTAATTTCTTTATTTTTATCACCCAGAGAGAGGTTGAACCACTGCTTGCTTCGAAATTTGAATTTATTAACTCTAAACAACCTTAATAGTTCTTGAAATATTCTTACCTTCGTTCTTTTTTATTTATGGTGATTTGATTGTTCTATTTTAAGCTTTAGTCTAAAACGACATAACACGCAATGTAATGATACGTTTTCGGAGCGCAGCTCCTTCTTCAGCAAATTAAAACTTTAATTGTAGTCACTCGAAGGATTGCTCCCATTCCAGAAATAGGATGTGCTGTTGATGCTCATGTTATGCTCCGCCAATATAAAAGACCATGTAAATTAAATGCGGCTGACCGGCTGCAATTATTGTGTTTTACTTGCATTATTGAGTTAAATTTGGTTTAAATTGGTACCGTGGTCACCTTTACTGATTCTTGTACTAAGTTTGACCATTAAGTTAGAGTTTTGTGTAGCAATCTGGAAAACAATTATGTTGCCACTTTAATTTCAGCATTTTTTTTTTCAATTTTTAAGCCTCTAGATAACTAGCTCATCAAAAACCCCTCATGAAAAATAACTCAAATTCTACGGTGATTTTCTACATTAACATGGTCATTGTTTTTTAAATTTTCACTTACATAGTTGTATCAAATCTGGATGCAAATCATTTAGTCTTCATAACTCAATTTATTATACCTGCAGTTCGATTAAGTGGTTTATCTACCCAAGGAATCGGTCGTGTTGAATTATTCTACAATGGATCATGGGGCACTGTATGCGACAGTTTTTGGGACATCAAAGATGCTAACGTTGTGTGTCGTATGTTGGGATACACTCACGCTCTTACAGCCACCTGCTGCGGATATTATGGTCAAGGGAAAGGACGGATATGGCTAGACGAAGTTGGGTGCACGGGAAAAGAGGAAAACCTAACAAGTTGCTCACACAGAGGATGGGGTAAAGTCAAATGTAGTCATTCGGAAGACGCAGGGGTTGTATGTTCAAATTCAACGGGTAAGAGAAACATTTGTGCGGTCTTCTTTCCCAACATAGTCTGTAGACAGGGGCCTTAAGCTGTTGGTCTAGTCTCTCGTCTTCTAACGGGGGACTTAAAATGATCCACAAACTGTTCGATAAAAGCAGGGTTTAGACCCAGTGTTATGTATGTCCTGGTTTGGTTTTTAGTACTCAACTTTGAGTGTAGACCAACACGATAAATGATGTTCATGAAGGAGAAAACGCATGTCTCTTTCAATCAAATACCATCGTAGAATAGTTCTAAAACTGCTACTGTGCAAGTTCGCGCATCTGTTTTATTTTACCGCAGCTTACAATTGAAACAATTTTGAGGAAACTTAAGTATCTTAACATAAAGTTCGTCAACATTAACAAGTTTTATACAAATCATCTAGTAAAATTAGAGGGTGGCCTCCAGCTTGGGTCGGAAGGACGTGTCGAAATCTACAAACAAGGAACCTGGAAACCAGTGTGTTCTAGGCAGTGGACCATAAAGGAAGCTGACGTCACTTGCAGAATGTTGGGGTACGATGGCGCATTATACCATCCCTTTGACACAAGATATAGGCTTGTAACTAACCGGAAACACCTCATGTTTGGAAAAAATAAGTGCCGGGGGAATGAGACTAGCCTTTTCGCTTGTTCAAAGAGTGAATGGACACTTCAGAACTGTTCCGATGGGAAGCAGGCTAGCGCGTATTGTTCAAGTAAGTTAATAAAGATACTTAATTTTTGAAAATAAAATTCTCAATGTACTTCATAAAATGTAATAGTAAAAGGTAACAATTTTGTAAAAGAATGTTTAAAATTACACTAAACATGATCAAGTCGATCGAGAACGTTTTGTGTAGTTTAAAACCATAATTTACAAAATGTTTACCTTTTAGACTTATTAGGTCATTCCACGAGAGTCGTGTATAACGCCATGATACTTCCAATATTTGATTATTGTGCAGTCATCTGGGACTCGTGTTGTAAGATGAATCGAGAGTAAGCTTCGCAGATGTGCTGCTAGTCTTATTGAAGGGCACAAAGTATCACAATTGATTATTTCGTAATGTTATAATTTTTTATTGTAAAACATATCTTTTTCTTCAAGTTTGTTTCAAACAGAGCCCCATTCAAACCAGCTCTACTGAACTGGGCACCTCTGCACAAATATTGTTATGAATAAATTAAATAAACAAATTAATAAATTGTATGTATTATGTTTTGGTGTAATGTGCATTGGTTAATTTGTAGTTGTGTACTGTATTAGTATAGGTAATTGCATGGGACAGAGTAATCATGCGATTTCATGTTTATGGAATCAAAAGCAAAATTCTTCGTGTTCGCGGTACCGACACGAGAAAGGGTTGCTTAATCAATTTTATTCATCCCAAGTTTTTTCGAGTTTGAAAACCTTTGCAACCTTCTGGAAACGTTTTTACGCCTAAGGCATTTTCATGGTTCTTTAATTTTTTCGGAGCATCTTTGAGATGTTGGGAAGTGTACATGTTCGGAAATCTTCAAAAACGGCCAGAAAACGATTCCAAGACATTTTTAAAAAGACTTTTTCAAAGTTTTCGGAAAATCTTCGGAAAACTCAGAAGTATATATACCAGCACCCGATCAGCGTCGAGTAATTTTTCCCTGATTTAAGACAAAATGCCCCTATTGATATCCAATCAAATCGAAGTAAATTTGCCCTCCATGTTATAAATACAATATTATTTGTTATGGACTAGTACTTGCTTATCGTGTTTAAATTGGAAAAAGAACATTAACTTAAAATGCAAATTCTCAAATCTAATTTCCAAATTATTCCCAATTCCAAATTAGTCGGTGTCAGGTTAACAGATGGTAACTCGGCAGCAGAAGGCCGGGTAGGAATACTATTCAATGGAGTTTGGGGCACTGTTTGTGCAACAGGCTGGAGTATGAGAGAAGCAGAAGTAGTCTGTCAAATGCTAGGACATGGTCACGCTTTACAGGCCACTAGAAGCAAACGTCATCCAGAGGACAGAAAACTTATTTGGTTTGAAAGTATAAGTTGCCATGGAGTTGAAAGAAACATCGGGTTCTGCGATCGAAGGGGTTTGGGTGTGCCAAACTGCCCTCTAGGCAAGGAATCAAGAGTAACTTGTGAAGCACTCCCAGGTTCGTTTAGCTAAACTGATTCTGATGTTACGAAAAAAAATTGTTACAACTTTAAATCTAGACCAAGAAATTAAGCATTTACAGTTTTACTTTTGTTTATTCTGTAACAAAGCCGACGTAAAGAACTCTGGCAAGGTGTAAATAACAGTAGTAATAATAATAATGATAAGAACGATGAAAATGATAATAATGATGATGATGATGATAATAATAATAATAACATTAATTATAATATTAACAGTAATAAAAACAACAAATAAATAAAATAGATATTTACCGAGAAAGCCCCAGTCACTTTATGGTGGTTTTAATAGGGGTCCTCAGAGTCCAAATTAAAGTTAAAAAGAAGTATACTGTGTCAAGATATTAATGATAATCGTAATAATAATAATAATGAAAATAAAATAACAATAACAATGATAAATACAAAAGATTTTATTAATTAAGAGGCCACATCAATTCCTAGTCATACAACATGCCATTTTAAACCTCGACATTTTTACAGTAGAAGATGCATGGAGTACGTGGTCCGAGTGGAGCTTGTGCTCTACCTCGTGTGGTACTGGGCAACAACTGCGCATGCGTGTTTGTGATAATGCCAAAAGCTGTGATAAGCAACCTAAGGTGGAGTCAAGAAACTGCACCCTTTCACACTGTGATGAGAGGCAGCGAATAGAAGGTGAATTGAAACGTGTTAGTGGTACAGCCATATAGAGAGTATTTTGTGAGTATAAATACTTTTCAAAGTCACTTGAATATCCCAGGAAATTTTTACTATGCAAATGAGAAACATAGAAAGGAAAACGTGGTCCCTGAGCGACACTTCTTACAAATTGGCGGGTAGTCGGGGAGAGTTGCCGACTCTCCTACCCATCACGAACAAGCGGGATTCACATTACAATGCCTCTCTGACTAACTGGGCCTTGTCCCAGGTCAAGTTGGCTATTCCCATACCCCATTAATAACAATGACTAGGGTGGAATAATATACTATGACAACTCTGGAAAATTTTGGAAAAATATAGCATGTTAGAAATATATGTACTATAAGAACTCCAAAAATTCTTGGAAATAGATAGTATGTTGAGAACATGGTTGCTATAAGAATACTGACTAACCCCTAGAGTTAATCTAGAATCTGGATATCTTGCTAATTTTAATTTTTCCTTAAACTTATTAATAGGTGTTAAAGAAACAATTTCAATCTATAAGCTTGAAATCTTGCTAAGTTTGATGTTTTAATGTACTTTTACTAGGTGGTGAAGAAACACAACGCAACAACGTACCAACGACATACCCGATAGTAGTGGCCCTCCTGGCTGTAATCTGTGTGGGTTTACTAAGTGTTCTAACAGTGCTGGTTTACAAACGTCGCAGCAAGTGAGGCACCTTAAGCAGCGAGGATGGGGAACACCGATGACACCATCTTCCGTTTTCCTTTTTGATTTGCTTTCTCATTTGTTCGAAATACGCTTTGTGTACTGAAAATCGATTATGTGAACGAAGATTTACAAATTCTAGTAGTCTCTTTGAAATTGAGCTTTTGTTGATGTAGTTTTCAAGACAACGGCGTGCAGGTGACCAGCACGGTGCATTCCGTAAAAGGTGAAGCTATTGTTGTTTAACTTTGTTTTCTGCGTTCGTTCATGGCATTGCCGTCCGCGTTCTTTAAGGTCCCTAATAATGTTGTTGGAAAGGCTGCCCGAGTCTGCACAGTTCCCACTGAGTAAATTACTGCTTAATTCTTTAAAGCTACCTCGAGTCATAAAGAAAGTTAACAATCATTCCTAGAGCGCGCGTTTGATACGAGATGGTAAATAGCCAAAAAGCCATATACAATAAGGCGTAGCGCCAAGCTTGCTATAAATTATCTCATATACAACATGCGTGAATAGAATAATTGTTTTAGTAATTTTCTTGAGTTTTGCAAACACCAATCGATACTTGGAAATTACAACAAAAACTTATTTAGAGCCATATTTCAGCGTTACAACTCTTCACAATCAGTTTCCATTTATGGTCAAATTGATATATTTAGTAAATAAACCCTTTCCGGCAGCTGGTATATCGGAGGATAATGGTTTGTCCGAAAAATGAAAAGTTAGCTTCGAGGGCAACTGAGAAATTTTTTGGAAGAGCTATCAGCCAAACACATCATATCCTCCGATATACCAGTGAGCCCAAAAGGGGTTTGTTTATTTTATTATCCTCTCAATAATTTTTTTTTCGAGCTCAAAATTTGAAAATCAACGTTTGCTGTTTTAATTAAAAATGGCCGACAAAATCGCAGGGCAATTATTAAATTTGAAGAGTTTATTTACTGATGACCTACTTCCAATTTGTACCACGTGATGTGTTTTATCCAATGAGATTGCACGAAAATTATTGGGTTGGTTATAAGAGCTGATAACCGAGATTGAGTGAACCAATCAGAACGCGAGAAACGCAACACTTGAGGTTTCAAACTTAATAACTATAGGTACCCTATGTAGCATAAATTCATTTAAGTAGTTAAGGAGAAAGACTGTTGATGAAAGCATGATATTTAAAACATAACTTACGGTTTAAGTGCTAAGCGTCGGTACTTGGATCCATGAAAACTTTTCATTTTAAGTGAGATAACTGTGTAAGTGAACCAAGTTTTCAATTCCCGCCTACCTCACAAAATTCCGATATCTGACCTGCTCACTGAGACTCGTGCAAAACAGGTATTTCAAACTTTAATGCTTTCATTTCTGGAGAATGATTAGTTCTTTTGCTTTTGTGTGCTACATAGCTAGAATATGATCACGATTATCTAAAAGGATAAAATTCAGAAAAGCCTAAAGATGTATGAATGTAATTGAATAAAAATTCCACGGGTTTGTAAATAGCAAGACTAACATATGTTACATTATTTATCAGTTCTACACTTAATAGTGATTTAAGATAAAATTTTGGTAATTACTAAAAAAGATCGAATCTAACCAGTTAGAATTGTAGCTACAATTCCAAAAACTTGAAAGTTGTTTAGTTTTTGTAAGTATTGAATTGTACTATCGTCTTCCTAAGTTACTCGAACGCTTGTAGTTAACTGGTGATATCAAATAAATTCTTTTTTATCACATGAGTTACTGGTTGTTATTGAAGTATGCTAATCAGTGTGTGCAGCCCCATCCTTAGTTTCTTTGATAATCGTGGAAATCATCTTTTCTGATCGAAAAAGCATCCTGGTCAGGCAATTTGAAATCATTACCATTACCTTATCTTTATCGTTCCCGTCATTATTGATATCGTTATCGTTGCAACTATCGTCATCACCATCATCATCATTATCATCATCACCGTTATCGTCATCATCATTATCATCATTATCATCATCATCATCATCATTATAATTATCATCATTACCAACATCATTACCATTATCACCATCATTATCATCATTATCATTAGCAACATCATTATAATCAACATCATCATCATTATCATTATCATCATCATCATTATTAACATCATCATCATCATTATCAATATCTTTATCATCACCATCATCGTTATCGACATCATTATCAACATTATCATTATCATCATAATCATCATTGTCATTATCATCACCAACATCATTATCATCTAATGTAACGGAAGATTTCTAGAAAGAAAACCACACAATAATTTGCCTGCTAACATTGGATCCGTAAGAAAGATTAAGTCGATTTTTAAATGTTTGGAATAAATGTAGTTTGAAGATAAGTATTCGACACAACGTTACAAAATTTTGTTCTTATAAAGCACTATATTTCAGCTGGCCAAACCAGCCTTCTTCGGGTGATGAAGTTTTTTTTTGTACTTCATCACCTGAAGAAGGCTGGT
>JAOBRD021133075.1:0-10947 GCA_027575215.2 Hydrozoanthus sils | reverse complement strand
CGCTTGTATTTCAACCGGTCATATATTTATTTGCGTGGCTGCATTTTTCAGTTTCTATAATTTGTTCCGAAGAAGGGCTAAGAGCTCAAAAATTCTGGACCTTTTCAAATAAAATTTGCAGTGGTGATTGATTATTAACCTGGCAAAGCAACCGGCCGACCAGATGCTGTGGTTTAGTGCTAATTTATATAATATCACATCTCTTTTTATGTTATAACTGACATATAAAGAGGATCAAGCTATGACAAGAAATACTGTAGGATAAATAATATTTAAAAAAAAACTTTTAAAATAATTTTATTTTATTTTTCTTTTGTGTTAGACCAACACGCCGTTTTGTCTAGAAACAATCCTTTCTACAAATTTAATCTATTTTGAATAATTTGGTTAATACTACTTTCATGTAAGGAAGGACTACACGTTTGGCCTACGAAAGTTGAGGCTTTCTGTTCGTGTGTAGTTTTTAAAGCATCCTATTTTGAGAAATAACCTGAAATCATATTTTATTAAACTGAAAATATTCATTTTTATGGAAATTATTTCAAAGGTTCCGCCGTTCAACATTTCTTAGAAATGAATGTAAAAGTCTTTATTCACCTCAACAACTGACAACTGTGTTTTTCGTGACAGTGAGTGTTTTTTTCTCTTTCTTCTTTTTTTAATTCCTTCTGCTTCTTTTTATTTTACAAATTTCTTTGGCATAGCCCGTTGTTATATTATCATAAAAGGCGTCTGGTGAGTGTTGAAAAACTTCCTTCTCGTGTTTTGAGCCTCAAAAGGTGCTGAACATATAAATAGGTGAATTGATAACCTATTCTTCATCACAAAGTTACAGTTTTACCTCAATTCCATGCATGTAGTTTTCTAGTTAATCGAGTAATTTCGGGCCCTAGCAACAACACAAACTGGTTCATAGCTCGTGTGTTTGGCTCCTCATGGTTTTTCTTTTCAGCGCCCCCCGCCCCCACCCACCCACCCCCGATACAGAAAAAAAGATGATTTGCGGGTTTAATCCTGAGATAGCCACTAAAAATCATATCAGGAAAATGACTAAACGAAGGCAGATGATATATCCGCAAAGTTGAGTTGATCAAGAACACACCCGCCATGCAAATATATATATATATATATATGTATTTCAATACCTTATAAGACTTTGTTTTAGTCGATGTAAACCACACATACTTAGAAACAAGACCAATTTAAGAACAATTTTGAGGCTCAAATCGCCATGAAATTAAGAACAATGAAACTTGGCCAAATTTACTGGTTCTTCTAAAAAAATAAGTTTTTATTGTATTTTTTTACCGAACTTTACTTTCGGACGTCTTACCACCAAGCTAACAGCTGATTTTGTGAAAGGAGTTAAAAATGTTGTTTTAAAGTTATTAAGTTTCAAAAAGGCAAACTCCGATGGTCTTTGAATTGATAACCGTCTACCATCGAGAGTTCTGACAACACTGAGTGCTTGCTAGGTAAGTAGATAATTTTTGCTATAAAACTCATTATCAAATTTACATTGCGGCAAGAAAAAAAAGGAATGGCAAAAAAATTTGAATAAGAATGCAAGTTGAGCAAGACTGGCTTTAGTACTGCTTCTAAAACGGCGGGTTAGTAGAAGAGTAAAGAAAGTTTGATTTCTTTAACAACATGTCTCTGTAAACTGTACTATACCTCGCTTTAACGATCACATTCGGTGAAGAAGAGACGAGACGCCTCGAAATATGTTCAATATTTCGATCAAAAACAAACTCAAAGAAACAAAGAATAAAGAGACATTAATACTTTTGATATCTAAAAACAGCCATAGAAACAGTTTATCTCGAATAAATGATAAACGAAGTTAATCTTGTACTAGGTAATGACTGAAGTTATTGTGCTTTAAGTAATTTCGAATGTAGTTTAATATCAACTATGAGGTAACATCAAATAAAATAAGTGAAGTGAAGTGAAATTAATGGTTTTGTTTTATATATTTTTGCATGATTGAAACTCTGTGTTTGTTCTAAAGAAGCTTTGAAATTGAAAAGGCAGTGCTTTAATTTAGCTAAGCTTTAGCCGTTACTCTCCTGATACCCCAAAATCCACATTGATCCTATTTAATATTTAAGCCAAAGCGTAGAACGTTCACAACTCCGGTAAAGCGCTTTTGGGTTCTATAGATACGCAGTTTACTTACAAGAAAAGTGGTTACAATTTAATAAACAGAAAATGATGAGTATGAACAATCGAAATGATCAAGATAGGCGGAAATAGGACGAAATTACATGGTTAATTTATTAGTTGTGAACAAGAATAAAAGATGAGCCAGCAAATACAAGGCAACTTGCCTCGAATTCGCTACTTTTTTAAAAAAAGAAACTATGATCAGGAAGTTAAAGTCGAAAACAAAACCCACTTTGGTTTTTCTTTCGCATGGATTATCTTTTCATGTTTTGTGCTTATATCGGATCAATTAAAAATGCGTAGGTTGGGTGTTCATTGATAACTTTCATTAGTTATTAAAATAAGTGATTAAGATGTCGAAATAAAATGTTGTAGCTAATGAAAGTAAGTTACGGATACGTGTTTTTTTCCCTTTTAAACGAACCAATTCCACACGAGTGTACTGAAAACTCGGCACAAGGAACAATTCTAAAATTGCCGTTCGTGACACCACGCCACTCGCTATGCGTGACTCCGCCCTGGCAAACGTTTGCCTTTTTCGGGCTATTACTAAAACTTTTGCTAATTCTTTCTCGCTTGGCACTCTTTCAGTCAATCAACTTCACTTTCAGCCCCTTTCAGCCCCATTTCTCTTGCTCCGCCCCGCTGCATAAACAGGTGAAAGCCTTATAAGATCTTGCATTAATTACGAAAATATTCGGTCATATAAATTTCGGACAGAAAAATTAAAAGAAGTCCGAACATTCAATCATCCGAAAGAAATAACTGCCAAACATAAAACGCTGTTTTAACAATCTGTTTTAAAATATGCTTAATATTAATTTTGGAAGCCTGGTGTGGTGTTATTTCAATTTTTTAAACCAAACTGTTTTATTTCTGACCGCGGCCTGAATTCGCGACCCTAGGATTACGACATTTATAACATAGAGAGGAAAATTACTTCCCATAACAGCGGGTTTTTCTTAATTCAGGGCAAATTTTCTTAGCGCTGATTGGTCATTGGTATACTTCGTAAAGGTTTTTTGAAAATTTCTCCTAAAAAATCTCAAAAATGCCTTAAAAACATTTACCGAAGATTTTCGAACGCTTCCGAATACCTCCGAAGATTTCCCTAGTAACGATTTCAAACCTCTTTCGAAGATTTCCGAATAATTCTTAGAGATTGCAAAGATTAAACCTTCAGCAATTTTCGAAGAAACTTGGGATAAATGAGTTCCGTAATTATGTAACGCTTTCTCGTGGGGTACCGCGGAGAATGAAGAATTTTGCCCTCGATGTCATAAACATGTAATCGTCTGGTTCCTCGTAAAATTTGGGATTAATTTCACTCCTGTTTTCATTTTTTCCAAATCGGTTAGTTTTGTGTAAACAAGACAGCTTTGTCGTCAAATTGGCTGCATATTTAGATTACTTATGAAACTGCTTTTTATAAATACTAGCGCGATGCTATTTTGTCTTAGAAAAACTTTTTTCAAAAGGGTGGCTACGGGCCTGATATACTACATATTTTCTAAATATCTTTTATTAAAGGACCTAATTCTCGGAATGCTTGTTTCACTAAATAGTCGGAAATTCTTATATTCTTTGTTGTATTCAGTTTGTGTTGTTGCTAGGGCCAAAAACAACTCGATTAACAAGGAAACTACATGGATTGACATTCGTCGTACTTAATACTACGGACTGAGGAGATAGTAATGGTAAAATGTAATTCGTGATGAAAAATAGGTAATGAAGTCACCTATTTATATGTTCAGCACCTTTCGAGGCTCAAAACACGAGAAGGAAGTTTTTCAGTCACCATTAACCAGACGCCTTTCATGATAATGATAATTACTCAACATTGTTGGTTTCGTTTATGAAAAGAAAAAAAAAAAACTTGCTATGCGCTAAGCAAAACAAAAAGATTTGCAAAATAGAAAGAAGCGAATAGGAACTTCAAATAAAAGGAAGAAGAAGTAAAACATGCACACGAAAGATGAAAAAGTTGTCAGTTGTTGAGGCGAATAAAGTTTTTACATTCATTTCTAAGAAACGTTGAACGGCGGAAATAATTTCCGTAAAAATGAATATTTTCATTTTAATAAAATATGACTTCAGGCTGTTTCTCAAAATAGGATGCTTTAAAAGCTACACACGAACAGGAAAGCCTCGACTTTCGTAGGCCAAACGTGTAGTCCTTCCTTACATGAAAATAGTCTTAACAAATTTTTCAAAATTAATTAAATTTGTAGAAATTGCTCTCTAATTCAAGTGAGCTGTGCAGAAGACTGTTTCTAGACGAAAAGGCGTGTTGGTCTAACACAAAAGAAAAATAAAGTGAAATTATAAATCTTTTTTAAAAGATTCTTTTCTCTGCAATTTCTTTCAATTGTTTAAAATTAAAGAAAACTTGATCTTCTTTGTATGTCAGTTATAACATAAAAAGATATGTGATATTATATAGATTAGCACTAAACCACGGCATCTGGTCGGTCGGTTCCTCTGCCTAGTTAATAGTTAATCACAACAGTAATTTTATTTGAAAAACATGATTTGGTAACTTTATAATTACGTTCCTAAATTAGTTTTAAGATAATACCAACTATTTCTTAATACAGCAGTGTCGGAAAGGACAACATTATCAGTTGGTTGGACGAACAATGTGGGCTTTTATTTCATTACAGGTAGGCTTTAGTAAGAATCTAAAAAAGACATTTGGAGCTGTATCTTGAAAGAGTGGCACTTAAATATTTGACTATAATTTTATACTCTGAGCATCTGACGATGCTCAGACGAAGGGCTAACGCTCGAAACGTCAGCTTTTCCCATCCTCTCACGGCGACGATAATTTATTTATCATATAACACTTCAAGTTTTTGAACTACAATTACTTCCGAAGGAATGAGGACGTTCAATATGCGAGCCACAATATTCTTTGGTTGATTTTAAGATTGTGACATGAAAATGAAGTTTTGTTGCACCACTTCTTAATATAATCACATGTGCGATAAAAGGGAGGCTGAAAACATAACTTTTGATTGTGATGCCAACCGATTGACCCTAATTTTGACCAGATTAACCACATAAAAGACCTACACTAAGTTATTTGTACAGCTTTTACACAACCGGCGTATCGGAGCAACTAAAAACATTTAAAAAAACATTATTTCTACAGTACAAAGTTTGAGCGAAACAGGTTCAATACAGCAAAAAACAAATTTCTTTCTTGAAGTATATTGAGCACATTGTTAAGAGAGTTTGAAAGCCCAACAATGAGAAACTAACCAGCGCAAGAAGGATTTTAAAGTTTGCTAACGTTTTAAAACCATAGCAACCCATGGCATAGTTTATTTTTACATTTTGACTCAAGGAGCCCACGGGAGAACAGGCAATAAAACTCAATATCCATTCGAGGTCTGCCACCCAGATCCTAAGGTTTAACGTCCTTATCCAAGAAGACGCGAAGGTCTAATCGTTTGCAGATTCTAGAGCAAAGGTAGCACCTTCTCCTCAGTTATTTTAAGATCCTAAGTGAAGGCCCGGCACCGGGATATTTTGTTGTGGTTCATATGTATCTTAAAAGTGATTAGATTTCCAAAGTTGTTTTTAAAACACGCAAACCCTCAGCGGCAAAATCATGTATCGTGGCTCCATCAAAAAAGATTTTTAAAAATTTTGTAGCATTAAAGAAAAATCTTTCTGGCCGCCTAGCGATAAAGAATACAAGTAAATTTTGGTATTATATTCAACTGAAGAAGCCCCGACAAAATGCTACGACATACAGAAACGAGTCTCTGTCAACTTCGAGTTTTCAACTATCTGTTTTCTTAACTAGCTGGCGCATTAGAAGGCCTTTTTATTATAAGACCTCTGAGTTTTTGTTATTGGTAGACCCCTGTTGTGAAGGTTGTTGATCTAATGATGCTAAATATGGCCTTTAGTTGTAGCCAGAGACTTGGAGCAAGTTTCTGCATCACATCTAAGTAGTTCTTTAACCCTTTTTTTTAAATTAAAAGAGGAGAGTTTAAAAGATAGCATTAAAAATGATACATTTTTGACACACTGAAACAATGCTGACAAATTTGGCAAAACGGAAAATCGTTCGTAATTTTGGTCATGGCGTTTTATGTGCTTACGAATCAGCGATTAATTTTAAGCTTTCACTTGCGTTGTACCTTCTTTTCCCGATTTTTTTAATGAAACTCACGATCAACTTGTTAAAGACGTACTTACGGTTCTTTCTTCCGTGTATAACATTTTACTTCATCATAACTACTATGCTTATAAGCAAGTATACTGTTGCCACTTACCATTGTCTTCATTATTTTCACCCTCACGGACTCGGTGTTTTAGTGAGGTTTAGCACCGCGTATACGTGAGACGGCAAACGTCAATTTGCCGTCTGCCGTTTGCCGTATATTTGTCTTGTTTTCTTGGCTCTGTCTCTGTTTTGTCACGGCCATTGTATCCGTTACTGTCACAGTCATTGTCTCCGTTACTTTCACTGTCACGGTCATTGTCTCCGTTACTTTCACTGTGACGGTCGTTGTCTCTGTTACTGTCTCTGTCACTGTCACGGCCATTGTCTTTGTTATTTTTACTATCACGGTTATTGTCTCCGTTACTGTCTCTGTCACTGTCACGGCCATTGCCTCCGTTACTTTTACAATCATTGTCAGGGTTATTGTCTCCGTTACTGTCACTGTCACGGTCATGCACTGTCAGGGTTATTGTCTTCGTTACTGTCTCTGTCACGGTCACGGCCGTTGTCTTGGTTACTTTCACAATCCTTGTCACGGTTATTTTCTCAGTTACTGTCACTGTCACAGTCACGGCCATTGCCTCCGTTACTTTCACAATCCTTGTCACCGTTATTGTCTCCGTTACTGTCCCTGTCACGGCCATGCACTGTCAGGGTTATATTCTCCGTTACTGTCACTGTCACAGCCATGCACTGTCAGGGTTATTGTCTCCGTTACTGTCTCTGTCACTGTCACAGTCATTGTCTCCGTTACTTTCATTATTCCTGTCACGGTTGTTGTCTCCGTTACTTATACTTTCACGGCCATTGTCTCCGTTACTGTTCCTGTCACTGTCACGGTTATTGTCTCAATTATTTTTACTGTACGTCACTGTCACGGTCTTTGACTCTGCTACTTTCTTTGTCACTTTCACGGTCAAAGTCTCCGTTACTTTCACTGTCACGGCCATTGTCTCATTTACTGTCACTGTCACGGCCAATGTCTGCATTTTTTTCACTGTCACTGTCACGGTCTTTGACCCCGCTACTTTCTCTGTCACTTTCACGGTCATTGTGTTCGTTACTTTCACTGTCACGGCCATTGTCTCCGTTACTTTTATTGTCACTGTCACGGCCATTTTCTCCGTTACTTTTACTGTCACGTTCGTTGTTTCCGTTACTGTCCGCTCTGCCACGGCCATTGTTTACGCTACTTTCACTGTCACAGTCATTGTCTTCATTACTTTCTCTGTCACTGTCACGGTCATTGTCTCCGTTACATTTACTTTCACGGCCATTGTCTCCGTTACTGTTCCTGTCACTGTCACGGTCATTGTCTCAATTATTTTTACTGTCACTGTCACGGTCTTTGACTCTGCTACTTTCTTTGTCACTTTCACGGTCATTGTCTCCGTTACTTTCACTGTCACGGCCATTGTCTCATTTACAGTCACTGTCACGGCCAATGTCTCCTTTACTGTCACTGTCACAGCCAATGTCTCCATTTTTTTCACTGTCATTGTCACGGTCTTTGACTCCGCTACTTTCTCCGAACTGTCACAGTCAACAGTAAATTCCTTCCCAGTTTTTTCTTCTTTGATTGTACAGCTCGGCTTTCTCCTTGGAACAAATGAAAGCAGTTAGGTATTAATCTGTTTCTTCTCTTGATAGGTTGTACAGTTGAATCTCATCAGCCAATCATTAACGGCAGTACATAGTAAGTTCCAATTTTAGCAACGTGTGCAACCTCTTTGTTTAGGGTTTTCATAGCAATTAAGAAAATCCCTGGTAACCAGTCTACACAGACGTCTTTCTAAGCATTTGGTCGACAGGTACCCAGTTGGTGGTGTATTTAGGTAGGATAAAATCCGAGTTGTAACGAGTATTGTAACTGTGTATATAGATCTGCGTGCCAGCTTAAAACTGTAATCTGAGATATTATCAAGACTTTTAAAGACAAAAATTGATCATTGAAAGGTATCTCTTAATAGGCGATTTCTAGTTGACGTATAAAATGTTTACAAACAAAACTTTTCAAATTCTAAACACCTTCGAGACGTGAAGCAAAAAAAACCTTTGTATTAAACCGCCAATCAAATAACAGTTGACTCATTAAGAACAATGACTGAAATCCTTCTATACCAGTTCCAGAGGACGAGTTTTGCCCTGTTGCTCCCTCGAAACAATTTGGATGTAGCATAGAATTATATTCAGTAAGTCCAGAGTCAATCTCAGCACATTCATAATAGTAAAGATACAAAGTCTCATAAAGATTGGCCGCAATTTGACGGAGATTTAAAGGTTTGAAATTGGATACTGAATTTTCCAATGAAAAGTAAGGTCTATGGGCATCGATGCCCATTCAGCCTCGTTCCAATGTTTTTCCATACATTTCTCTGTAATATTAAGAGCAGAAGATAAAGTTTCAAAATTTCATATCTGCATTAGTTTTGGGGAGAGATGTTTCCGAAATTTTGCAATTCAGCTAATACTGATCAATGCGCTAAATTTAGTATTGGCCACAGTTTCTTGATACGTTTATTATTTTTTGCGTGAAAATGGCCTATTGGGAGAAATAGATCGCAATGACCACAGAGGGGTTGCTGTGACGATAACACAAAATGGCACTTTAATAGGCCAGAGTCAAGTTAATCCTAGCGCAGTTAGCCCTAATCCAGGGTTAATTGCCATGACAACCAATAGGTTTTGTTAAAAGTTAAAACTATTAAGAGCAGTTAGCGTGTTGGACTCGTAATCCTATAGGGCCGTGAGTTCAAGTCCCGGTCAGACTACTTTGTTGTGCCCTTGAACAAGACACTTAATCTAACTTTTTTTCCAGTCGACTCAGCTGTATAAATGAGTACCACTTCTGCTGGAGGCTAACCTGAGATGGATTAGTGTCCTGTCCAGGGGGAGTCAAACTGACAACCATTTGCTTAACCCGGCTGTAGAAACCGGAGATAATCCCCAGCCCTATGAACCACTTAGGCTCGAGAAAGGATTTAGTTTATTGCTAATCGACTCGGCCCAGGTGAGCGGAACTAAAGGAACAATGTAACTAGTCAAACAAATCTCACTTGTTGAAATCAATTTTTGCTTTCTTTTAGCCTCTTTTTTGTTAGATGCATGAGATTAGAGATGACAGTCTTATGTTGTAAACGAACTATCGTAATTGGGTCATGAAAACGTAAATAACCCCATCATTCATCATCGTCACAATCTGCGGTTAGTTTTGGGCTTTTTAATTTCTGGCTGAATACAAATCTTGTCATTAGTTCTGTACCGGTAAACGTGCATCCCTAAAGAGAGAGAGAGACATGGTAATAGTTATAAACGTTATTCGTTCACGGGACTCTACCAGTTTAAAAATGGTACATACTTGCACATTAGGTTGGAAAACTAGGAAAATGTTACCCAGCTTGGCAGAGGTTTCGCTATTTTCTCTCCTTTAATGACAAGAAAAAAAAACCTCTGCATGGATCTGCATTTATTCATCCAAAAAGCTTGGTGAATGAATTTAATCAAAACCGGTTTAAAAGCCCATTATAGCAAGTTTGAGTTTTGTCACATGTCATAATGCGAAGTTTCCACTGACGACTATTTATGGACCAGCTGACTTTACCCGCTGACACTTTGCGAGCCCGTGTTACCATCATGGCCGCCAGTTTGGCGGAAGAGATGTTTAAATTGCTACTGAAGCCATTTTGTCATTGGTACTTTTATAGCTTTAAGGCTTTTCCAACACTTCTATTCACCTGTAAATGGATAAAAGTGCTTGCTCTGAACATTTATAAACTTTCAAAATATTGCAATCAGTGCGAATAAAATTCAAAACATACGACACCGATTTATGACGTCACATGATTTAAAAGGACTTCTAGCTGCTCTATACAAGTGCTTACAGCGAACTAGTGATTTTTCTTTCTCAAACACTGGGCCATCAGTCATGCAAACGTTGCCATGATCACATGAATTTGACCGGGTACGTGAGATTGATCTTCAGCCTTTCAAACCATGTGACATCACACATAAATTATCTAATGAGCTTAAAAAAGTTTTCGCAGCTTTGGCGCTAAAATGGGCATTTTGTCTTCGTAAATTCTCCACAAAATTTGTTTTTAAAACCTGTTTCAAGTGTTCCAGCGGAAATTATACAGATCAAACTTCAATTTTAGATATTTTAAACTAGTTTGTAGATTTCGCTTCACTAGTACTTTAAGTGACGTTGTAATGATGTTTACTTTCGCGCATGCTCGATAGAAAACCGAGCCGATCCGTGCAGAGGTTTCGTTTCTTTATCGTTAGAGGAAAGAAATGAGCGAAACTTCTGCCAAACAAGGTAAGCAATTGTGGACAAATTAAAAAAATTAATTAGAGAGTGCCCTTTTCTACTTTTTCCAAAGCCACTTACATTCTGCATTACCAAATTTAAAGTAACTATCTTACAATCTATTGGGACAACATTATATCTTTACAAATGGGGATTTATTTCGGAAAAGGAAACCACATGCCTGTGGGTATTTTTCAATTAACTTCACAGTGCTCTATGCAAATCTTACCGC
>JAOBRD021132858.1:0-10949 GCA_027575215.2 Hydrozoanthus sils | reverse complement strand
ATCTGGAGGAACGCGTACACCGGTCGCTATATGCACCGAATGACTTTTGAATCTGAGGAACTTCAAAGCTTCTCGCAAAAACCACCAGACATGCTAGCATGTATAATTGGCACAAACATACAGCTTTACGCTAACAAATGATTTTCACTATTTTCTGCGTTACAAATGCTGTGATGTTGAAAACCTAGATGTGGCAGATCATTGTTTTTGAAATGCAGGCTTAGAAAAAAAGTTGATTTTTCTTCTTTCATACATGAGTTACAACAATTTCGTGGATAGTATTTTTCGAAAATAGAGTAAGATCATAACAGACTGCAGTGCTATAAACAGGTTTTAGACTTACGGAAAAACGAAGCTTGCCTCCAATCACAAAAACGCCTCCGACTTTGGCACTACGATAACCTTAAGAGTTTTTTTTTGCTTTATCGGCGATTGAAATGTTTTCTTTTTGCATAACTTTAATACTTTTTATCGAGTTGATCAGCCAGGTTATTAAAACGATGAACATGCCGTCTGTCAGGGTTTTTTTTTGTTTTCCTTTTTGCATTATCTCGGCTTTTGGCTTAAACTCTATGTTGCCTAATTCACTTTAGGATGGATTGAAACATGTTTCTTCGATATGTTGTCAGTTCCTGTGTAAACTTTAGGATCCAGGCGTGTTAGTTTTAAATAGATTCGTAACTTGTTTTTCGGATAAAAGTTTTGTTTTGCTTGTTATTTTTTCCTCAAAAAGAAAGCACTTAATCACAAAAAGGGCCCTCTCAAAATATAATGGAAGCATAACGCGTAGCAAATATGGAAAGAATTCAAACATATGCTAATTGTGGTGCTAATCTGGCGATAAACACGCTGCAAGATAAATCTTCTTTGCCTGTTTGACTTGGGATAAAACTAGCAAAATACGATAAACGTGCTTTATATCTTGAATTGGCTGGATAAAATGCGATGCAAGTGCAAACGAAACGAGCTTATTCGTTATAATGATATCAGAAATTGCTTCAAATTTCGGCCCGTCTCGGAATCAGTGAAGCACTTTAGGGCGCATGACGTCACGAGAGGCTGGGCCGAGCGAGAGTCGCTGAAAAAAAATCAATCGTAAGACATTTCAACATGGATGACATTTTTGTTAAGAGTACGGAAGGGACGTGATGGACAGTGTTTTCTGGTTAAACCAAACAACAAACACATGTTTTATAACTGTAAGAAGGGTTATTAATCCTTCTCCAGGGCTAATGAAGCTTCTAGATGGCTGAATCCTTGAGTTCAAATGAAAAAAAGGTCGGTCGCTAAGTTGGCGTATTTATTGATTGTTGAATCGTGTGTCTTGTTTGACCGTTAATTAGTCCAGCGTGAAGCAACTATACTTGAAAAATTTCCGTTTTTAATTGTGCTTTAAGTACACGCATTTCCTCATAAGCGGTGAATATTATGACTTAACTGTCTTTCTGGAGATAAAGAGAATAAGATAGTTGACAATTATTCTTTAAAATCGTGTATGCGCGAACAAGTGTTCGAGTTGTGCACTGCTTCGATATTCCTTCGACTTGACTCTACTACGTTGGGCTGTCCAAAACATAAACAGTGCTTTAAACTTTGATCGGTACGAAATTGCTTTCGTTTATTGCAGAGAACCGCAATTTAATCGATGAATCAATATATTTTCTATTCGTGAGGTAAATCATTTCTGTATTTAGCGAACTTTTTAGTGGCTGAAATTTGCAATGTTTTTTACACTCTTTTCAGAATAAGTCAAGTCAACGGGCTCGTTCGATTTTCCTCGAAAAAGCAAAGGCGGCCAGTGAAGCATGTGCGAACGGGGAGTTTGATTTAGCAGTTCAGCTTTACAATGAAGCAATTGAGCTGGACCCCGGCAATCATGTGCTTTACAGTAACCGCTCTGCAGCATGTATTCGGACAAAACATTTCGAACAAGCGTACGAGGATGGAAGGAAAGCGGCTGAACTCCAACCTGGCTGGTCAAAGGTACGTTGAACTGCCTCAAAGTGTGGATTTAAACATATTTCATTTGTAGAAGATTATGTGCGGTTTAGATATAATTAGGATGTGCAATATTTCTCAGTCTTGCAAGGTTGGGTGCTAATTCTATCTATTTAGGTTAGCAGTGGAGGTCGCGAGCGAAATTCTTCACATAGTCTAACTTTTTTCGTTTACTTTTGCGATCGAGCCTCAATAGCAAAGACAAATACTTCCAAATTGTAGTCCTTTCTCATTCGTGTACAGAGCACAAAACAAACAAACTTTCCATTGAAAACAGATTTCTGTTAACCTTGTAAAGAATTCGTTATGAAGACTGAAAACTTACAAACTCGTATACGTGTTTAGGGTAATTTTGTGACTTCCGAATCACTTCCTATTTTAATCAGCGCGCGTGAATATATTATTCCCGCCAGAGCCCAGAGGGGTTTTATTTTGTCAAATCATTAATCGTCACATAAAGAAACTGAAAAATTTATCTCTTGATAGTCGAAATATCTTCTTATTTTGACAAACAAGGAAAGCTGATTTATCTAAGAATAAGCCCGTGTACTTAGTTAGCTTCACACGATTACTCACTGATAAGGCACCCACTGTCTTGTTTAAATATGATTTGTAGACTCGCCATTGTGCTTCGCCGATTTACTGTGTGCCTGAGATGTGTTAGTTTAATTACAAATATAACCACTGAATTCCATTTCATTGGATTAAAACGTTCGCAATTCCTAAAGCACCATCTAATGTTATTGTTTTAAACACCGATTTGCCGCAGTTGAAAAAAGTTTGTTTATGTTTCAACGATACCCGTACACTAACACAAAAGAAAGTTGTTTGATGTTGGACCGAAATAGTTTATATTCAACATCTGGAATGAATCCACATGTTGATGCACTCAGCGAGAGTGTAAGATGAAGCAATGCGAATAATCTCGATAAATTTGCAAGCAGATGGCTTTAAATGCTTTCAAACTTGCCACCCTCTGTGTTTGTTCTGTTTTACGAATACTATCGAGGTCTCGTTTTGTATACCACTAAACTTCTAAATACAGTCGTGTTAATAATAAACTGAACCGCTTTTCGCCGTAGTTTTCCAGAAGAGTATCTGTAAATGTTTTTTATTGTAACGCCTTTGTAATTGTAGTATTACCTTTTGCACACAGCAGTTTTGCAATAAAATTATAGCGGTAAATATTTCGAGTGCAAAATCAAAAGTTTTGTCAACTTAGAATTAGTGATCAAGAACATGACGAAATGTTTGGTATGAATATATGCGGCCTGCTACATGCATTAGAAAACAATAAATCATCAGAGATTTTTTGACATTCAGGAGGTTTACACTTAGACAGAAGTGGAGTTGCAGGGTTATGTTTTAGGCCACGGATGTTAGTAAATGCCATACATCATTTCAAGGGGTCCTAATTAATCAGTAAATTAGTGTGCACATTATGCCTCCGAATTCTGTTTGACCAGACATATTTTTGGGCGCTTCTTGACCTGTGACTTTTAATTAATGTTAGATTTTGAATCATGAATGTAGTTTTGATGCTTTTGTCAGTTGTTTTTTAAATAAACATCGACGAATATCGAATCTATAGGAAGGAAAACACAAGATCTAGAGCTATCCTAGGTTGTCAATATAGAATTGATTTATTTAACATTGGGAGATTTTGTATTATGATTGTTAGAACAGATGGATATTTCTTGTGTTTCTAGCCTCTTAATGGGAAAACCATATTCGTGTTTTACTTTTAACAGTATTTTTTTAACTAAAGGTCAAAAAATGCAATGGAAAACTTATTCACTAAATGGATCTGATAGTGATTTTCTTTATCAGTCCTTGTGGTTGACTGTGTCATTCCTTTAAATTACATTTATTATATTTTGGGGGTATTAAGATGTGTGTGACTGCATAAACTTTTTTTTATCTCTAAAAGCGTTTTGTAATAGATATTTCATAGTAATAATATTGTTTATTCTTCATGTGCAGATTTTATTTACATTAGACAAATTATTCATTAGAGCTGGAATGTTGTCTGTCATTACCTTTACTTTGCTATTTATAACTTTTCAATTTTATTATCATTAGATTTTAAGATCTCTCAGAGCAGATCCAGTTTTTTTGGCTTTGCATAAACAAATAAACCAGTGCTATGAATGAGTATAATTTTATGTGTTAAGAAAATCCAGATTAAATGAATTATTGCTATCTTTTTTTAATTTTTTTAAAATTTTTTTATTATTATTGCTATCTATATGAGATGTTTTTTCAGATACCTAGACAATGTTTTATTTCTACATGTTTAACTATTTCTTCAATTGTCTTTTGAAGTGAAGAGATTTGTTCTTTTTCATTATATTTCTGGTTTCACCCTCACTGTCAGAGATTTACTGTACACATAGTTAAATTATACCCTAGCTTTGCATCTTTTAATCTTTCAGTTCAAAAAATCTATTGCTTTTGGCTCCAAGATATATCCTTTTTCAAGATATAGAAGTGGCAGCCATAGAATATTTTGAAATGTTTGTTCCTCATCCTCCGGGCCCTTCAAATGTTTCTGAATATATTTGACATGTAGCACAGTGGCACAAGGTGTTTAAACCTGCAAGAAAATTCTGAAATTGTGCATCTGAATTAGTTAGAAATGTGTTAGATTAGTTTAACATGCCTGATGCCTGTGCAAGCTTTTGGAACTGTTAAGTATTGAGAGAAAAATTTTTTGTGGAAATAGTTGACAGTGCTACCTTTAATTTCCACAATTGTGTTCATAATAGGGCTTGAAATTGACTTTTTCTTCAAGTATCAAGTAGCTACCAGAGAGGCAAAAAATTGATAGCCAGAGTCAAGTTTTGGTAGCCATATAAAATATGGATTTTCAACATGTTATCCAAACTATGTCAAGTTTTGTAGCTGTGTATGCAAGAATTATATAATTCCATTTTTTCCAGATTTGTGTACCCAAGAAAGCAGATAACTATGACTGTTACTGTGTTTTATTTAGAAACCTTGCAGTAAAAATTCTGAATTGCATTTCTTACAATTATAATATATGAAAATATACATTTAAAAATAAATTATGTAATCTATCTATCTGTGAGAAAATTGAATTTTGCGCTCTTTAGAAATATACATCTCGTTGGCACCTTTAATGAAAAAGGACTTGGCCAAATGTTGAGTTTTAACTAGCAGTTCTTCAAATTGTCTTTGCTTAAAAGATTGACAAAGATGCATTACTTGTAGCCATAAAACCTAATCTCATGGACACCAGAAAGAGCTGAAGAATGACTTTAAAACATTGCAATGAAATTTTCCACAGAGCAGGAAACAAATGTGTGCACCCGTGACCAGCGCTTACATGTATAAACTTTATATGTTCATCATTCAGTTTATCGTTTTGTTAGAAACAGTTCTCAGTTAATCAGTCACAAATATTCTACACGATCTTGTAATCGCTAGCTGGCTACAACTTTAAAATTCCAGCCAGTAGTCGGTGTTCATTTTTTGTAGCATAGGCTGACAATAATTTTATATAGGTGGCAAGTTTGAATCCTTGCAATTCAAATGAACCCTACATTGTGTTTAGTCTTCTTAAGTATGTATCTAGTTGTCAGGGGAAGTGAGGGTTTGTTAAATTGACAATGACCCTCTTTAAACCAGTTGTTTTCTTTACTTGTGTAGTGGAATATGTATATATACTTTAGGCAGTTAGATGCAGAAGACCCTCCCAAAAATGATAGAACTTCATTTGGAGAAGTGGGGGCTTGAGTCTCTCCAACAGGCCCCCTACTCTGTTAGCACTGTGACCAATTTTATTTAATTCATTAAGATCTTGAAGTATTTGAAATTTAAGTTTGTTCAACTTAGTCTGAAAACTTAAAAGAAATTCCAATAATTTTTAGTTAATTGCAGTCAATGATATGCATAACTAACAACAGTGCTAAACCGTTGAATCAAATCTGAGTTTTTTTTAACATCAGTTTATGATATAGATAGTTTGACATATATGTATTTGTTGAATTCTCAATTTGTGGTTTGGAGTACTAAATAATTTCCCAGATGAAAACACTTTGATTGATGAAGTTGAAAGTTCTTAGGTAGAAAATTCTTAGGAGGGATATTATCAAAACAGCCTAATCTCGATCTTTACTAGCTAATACCCAAATCTAATCTCTCTCAGTGATGAGACATAGATTTTGATAAAAATTAGATATAATTTCCTTTCATTAAAAGCATTTATAGTTGAATTTTTACAATTAAGTCTAAAATTGAACTCTACAGAAAAAGAGAGAGAGCTGTTTTTGTCTAATCTTTGACTTTGGTTTATGTTTAAGTTATTTTGGTATAAAGAACTTTTCATGCTTTCTATTACTAGAAGACTGTGATATGGTTTTGAAGTTAATATTTAAGGTCACGGGTGAAGTATTTTTGATTTTTGTTTACCAGTTTAATAACCATACACCAAAATCTTAATCACAAAATCTAATTTAGTATCAATGAATCTTTTTTGAAAAAGTGTTAAAGAATTATTCAATTTTTTTAAACATAGGGTAAATTGTTTTTGAATAAAAGATCTAATTGTTTGAAGTTTTTAAAGTCTTCTATGTGGGGGGTAAAGATGCCCGTTCATGCAAAACTTGAATAAGGGAGGTGGGGTAAATTAACTTGGCATAAATTATTTCCAGATTAAAAACAATTTATGTAGCATTTGCTTAAGATTATAAAGTTTTTCTTATTTAAGTTGAACTGTTTGTGTGGTTTCCATTGATTTGATGTTCCTAGACATACTTAATTGTTGTAGTTGCATCATTCTATGTACCAGTTAAGAAATGATATTTGTTTTAAAGATGTTGTAGTCATACTTAGAGTAGTTAGGCTTGAGTGGAACAATATAGATGTAAGTTTTAATTTTACGTAAAGCAAAGTGGTTATTAAATTAAATGATAGTGGTTATTAAATTAAATGATAGTGGTTATTAAATTAAATGATAGTGGTTATTAAATTAAATGATAGTGATTATTAAATCAAATGATAGTGGTTATTAAATTAAATGATAGCGGTTGTTAAATTAAATGGTAGTGGTTATTAAATTAAATGATAGTGGTTATTAAATTAAATGATAGTGGTTATTAAATTAAATGGTAGTGGTTATTAAATTAAATGATAGTGGTTATTAAATTAAATGATAGGGGTTATTAAATTAAATGATAGTGGTTATTAAATTAAATGATAGTGGTTATTAAATTAAATGATAGCGGTTATTAAATTAAATGATAGCGGTTATTAAATCAAATGATAGTGGTTATTAAATTAAATGATAGTGGTTATTAAATTAAATGATATACATAGGATTAGTTGAGACGACAGACCAGACTAG
Organism: Hydrozoanthus sils; assembly: GCA_027575215.2. Taxonomy (NCBI): domain Eukaryota; kingdom Metazoa; phylum Cnidaria; class Anthozoa; order Zoantharia; family Hydrozoanthidae; genus Hydrozoanthus; species Hydrozoanthus sils. The sequence goes on along the minus strand of JAOBRD021132858.1, from coordinate 3,583 downwards.
CATAATATTAATTCATCAAATTTACTCAAAAATAACAATAATTTTAAAATGTACAAATTAAATAATAACTATAATAGTTTAACTAATTTGATAGATTAGGTTGCTGTATGAAGGTCGGCTTTTAAGGTTATGTAAAGGAATGATTTTGGTTAATTCTTTTCACTATGCTTATTGAATCAAGGTTACTGTTGACCTGATTAAAATTGGAGGCCACATTCTCCCTTGGGGACTGCATATTTCTAATACAAATAAATGTTAACATGGTGTCAAGAAGAATCTTGTAAACTTCCTGCCCCTTAGCTAGCAGCTGATTAAGTTTCCTATAGTGTGAAATATGTGTACCAGGACTAGCTAAGGTCAAGTCAAGTGTCAGTAATTAACCATTTCTTTCCCAGTCACTTATTAACATCCAAGTTCTCTATACATGTATAGCACGTACAAATTTGGTTGTAAGAAAATGAGAATTGATTTTTGATTACTTAAGATGAAAAGTAATATTCTCCCAAACAAGTTTAATGAGATATATGGGCTCTAGTTGGGAGAATTTACCAATTGATACATCTTGGACTGTTAGAGTTAAGTATGTACTCATCCTTGTCTACAGAAGGACACACTTTACAAGACTTTACTGAGACACAAACATTGTCAAGTGTTGAGTGAAAATGAATTGAACACAGGTCTGGTCTTAGAGTTTTTGAGTTATTCTCTGAAGTTCTTAATTAATGGACCTTTATGTACTGTTAAATGTACAGCAATGTTTAAACAGTTTAATTACAACTTTTTACAACTGTATTTCTTCTTTTCCTGTGCACATTAAAACATAGATTAGTGTAGAAGGGTTTGCTAATAAAACAAATACTTTTTAACTTGTAATACTAACCATTTCAGCTCTAAATATTGTTAGATTCTCCCTAACTAAAATTCTTCTGTTACAAGTTTAGGAGACTTTCACTTTTAATCTTTGGTAGTTTTCTATGTTCCATCAATTTCCATTTTCTTACTACAAAATGAGCTATTTTGTAGAGTTATATAAGACTAATTGCCACTAAGAAGTTGCACTTGACTACATTTGGTAAATCTGTAACAATATCTAAAGTTCATCAAGCAGTAGCAATACATAACTACAGTTCCCTGGTTCTCTTGTAGAGCACTGTATACAGTCTGTTAAACACTAACAAGAGAAATATAACAACTGTACAGTAAAAAGTTAAAATGTTAAAATAATGTTTCAGCTGCTCTTGTATGTGGCAGCCTTCACCTTCTGATAAAGGCTGCCACAAGTGCAGCTGAAATGTTATTTTAACATTTTAACTTTTTACGTGTAAACCGCAAAGCATATTTTATAGTTTTAAAATAACATGGAAAAGCCTAAAATAAACCAACTGTACAGTGTTTTTGGACTGTTATTAGCAGTTGTGAAGTGACATAAAGCAGATTAAATCAGCTTTTAAAAACTCAATGTCTTTTTCTGTCATCAAACTGATTAACTTACATATGTGGTATGTTGTAGACAGAGTGGTGTGCTCATTGTTCAAAGTATTATAAAAAGATTTTCTTCTACATAAGAGCATTGCAAGCTGCAAATTCAAAGATGAAGGGGATGTACTTGTGCATGTTTCATAGTCTTTTCATCCCTATAAAGAGTGCCCTGTGATGAGTTACTTTGTAAATTATATTAACTTTTGTCCATACTCTGAAGTCCCTCAAATAGTATAGAGCAGAATAGTGGTACAGGGTGGAAAAATCTTTCGAATAAAAAATAGTATAGAATGGAATAGTAACTGATTTCAAATACAAGTTTGTAAAATAAACTGTAATATTAAAAAATAAAATTATGAAATAACTTTTTTTCTTGGAGATGGTTGCTGCTTCTCATCAAAAATGAGGATTGATGAATGTAAACACTGAGCATTGTCTCCCAGAAGAAGAATATTAATAGTCTGAAAACCTGCAGTGGAGATGCTTGGCATCTGAAAACCAGAAAATAATAATAGTACAGTCCCAAATATGGCCCATATAGAGTGGAAGTTTAGACAAAAATAAATAATAGTACATATTCTATTATTAAGTACTTCAGAGTATCAGGGTAATTCGGAGTTTTTTTGGGTTAAAACTATAGCAGTAAATAACACAAGGCAGTGAGTTAGTGGGGAATTTGAGTTAACTATAGAGGTTCATTCAAGTTGTGGAGGCTCAAATGTACAGTAGTTTGGGAGAATTTCAAAATTCATGTTGTAGAGTTTTTGTGGATTATCAAATTTCATATTCTCAGCACTAAGCAGCTTAGTTTGTATTGTTTCTGTAGGGAGAATTTTGATATTAATAATGTTGTAGGAGACATGAAAGGATTAAAGTGATTGTTCCTCATTGCCTGAAATTCTTGTGTTCATTGTAAACATTCGATATTATTCGATTTGAACTGATATCATTAATGTTGGAATAACATAATTTTTTACTTGAGATATGTTGAAAAGTATGTTGCTGAGCTTTAGTTTCAGGCTCAAAGTATCAAGTTTACATTTCTATGAAACAGTAACATTATATGCATAAGTGTTAGAAAATGAAGTATTTTTGAAATTTGTCCATGATTGCAGTTTACACATAAATAGCTTTTCATACCTTTCATCTCATATAGCCATTATTTTGTACAGATGACCTTTAATGTTAGAACCTGGTGAAATATTCAAAAATAGTTTTTGCATTTTTAGTAGGTGATAAGTGTTTAATTGAGTTTTGAGCATATTACCACAGATTCAAATCTTTTTCTAGTTTAGCCCAAAGATAGTCTTGAACTCTTTAACCTTTCTCACCAGTGCATCTATTTAGGTACTCAAAGCAACTTATGTATGTTTGCATTATCTAATCCTAGATTACTCTCCAGTACTGTTTCCAATTAATGATTAAAGAATAGGCTTAAATGATCGGTTTGACATGACAGATCTTGCATGATTATTACAGCATAGAGTTCTAAATAAACTTTTTTGAGAAAGTTAAGAACTGGTTTATTTTTCTTTAGAATAAATTTCAGTTGAAGGTTTTTGGAAAATCTAAAATATTCTGTAGTCTTGTCTTATTGCTTTATAATATTATGGCTTCTTTAGATGAAAATACTTGCACGCAGACTGTGTCTTGACACATGTTTTAATTGTAATATTTTATGTCATTAGGATTGCATAGACCTATGTATTGTCTGTCACCGTGTGCTAATACTTTGAGAGCTCTTTTGGTTCTGTTTTCCTAAAGGAAGGCAGCTAAAAAAAACGCTTCTTACTCTTTGGAAAATGCTTTAACACCAAATTAGTGTATTTCAAGATAGTTCCCAAAAAGTCTTACCACAGCAAACATAAACTTATTGACTTTGTTTGATTGACAGTTTGCTGTATTTGACTTGCTGATGATATTTTATGAATGCAGTTTTTTATCCACCCTATGTTTACAACTATAATATCCAATTGTGATTGGCTGAAGTGCAGTTTAACAACTACACTGCTGGCATTCTGACAGGGCATGTAACAACTTCCTTTTTTAGGCAGGATACATGAACAAATCCTCTAGGGGACAAACCTACGAAACTGTGTACGTC
>JAOBRD021132857.1:0-27611 GCA_027575215.2 Hydrozoanthus sils | reverse complement strand
AGTTGGGCCCATGAGATTAAACGCCTACTTACTAAATTGAATGACAAGAAACAGAGATAAGTTTTTCAACATAGGTTTGAAATCTTATCGCAGTGGCCGAGTGGCTTGCGTGTACGACTTGTTATAAAGGTTGCGAGTTCAAGCCCCGGTCAGAAAATTGTGATGTGCCCTTAAGCAAGACAGGCAGCTTATGAATAGTAACTAGCAAACACATTTCAAGCAACCTAGAGAATTGGGCGTTGTGACTGGCTAGAATAGAGAATATAGCGAGAACCTGTCAATAGTTGTTGTTGTTGTTGGAATGGAGGGAGTACAAGCTTATTTTTAAAGGAACCAGTGAATTGGCCAAAGACTCATTGTTCTCGATACTTCCCGGCCAAAGAGTCAGAATCAGATGTTTGGTAAAGATGCGACATCCTTGTTGTAACGAACACAACTTGCAATTCGAAAACCTTGGTGCAAAAGTCTGTAGAAATCAACGGGTAAACGCTCGTTACAACTTACTTCACTTGCACGACGCACAATCTTGCTGACTGAAATGCAACAACGTATAAATGTATTACAATAACGTATCACTGTGGTATAACATCGTACTAAAATCATTGTCAAAAAGCAACATAGTATCACTGTAATATAACAACGTTATACGGCGTATCATTATTAAATTCAAGGTCGTGGTTTGCGTTGGAGCAAGGGTTCATTAACATCTTTTTCTTCTTTTTTTAGACGAGAGATAAAAATCGATACAACCAAAAGAGTTATTTTAATGAAATAAACAACAATTTTCTTCTTTTTCGACATACTTTCTAAATAGCTAACACTCTAAGTTCCATGATTCTGACTATTTCATTAATGAAATAACACGTGCTCTCTGATTGGCTAATACGTGTGTTTATTTTAGTGTCTTTTGGTTTTGGAGTCGCGGTAGATTGTTGTTTTGTAAAGAGATAAAATTTAAACACAGCTAAGTGTTGGAACAGGTTACCGTGTAGCACGAAAGTTTTGAAGGAGTTTTATTTTGCGGCTTGGCGATTTTTTGTGGTTTGCGGGAACAAATTCTTGCGTCTCCAGATGACTGAAATTTCTGGTAGGAACTAATTTTTGCGATTCTCGGCATGTTCAAGTAGCAGAATATTTAAGTGGAAGAAACCTTAATATGGTATTTTCAACTTTTTATTTTACGGTCTGTTGAGTCGAAGTTCACTCTACTTACATATTTAATGGAGAATAATACAGTAATCACTGTAATATCTTACTGTACAAAGGGTCTGAACAACGGCAAAACAAAACAAAAGCCTATCCCTACCATATGCAACAAAAAACTCTTTCGTTAACACGGTGATGAGGTTTTTCACGACCGATATTACCAATTATTATCTTACAAGAAAGCATTCTGAATGTAAGAATGCAGAGTTGATTTCGAGTCAAAAGATGTAGTATTAAATTTGAGATGTAACCGGAAACGACCTACTAAAATGCAAAATTATGCCCTACTGTAACACAATGAGGCAGACTCAGTCGATAATAATAACACTTTCTTGTTTGGTTGAAGTTTCAAGAATTGAAACAACATCTGTGCAGGCTGCCGATCTGATAAACACTGGGCAAAACACCAGTGGCATTGCAATTGAGACGGGCAATCCAGTTATGCGTGAGTTTACCTCACGTTGGTTGACCGATTTTTATCAATACATGCAGAGAAATCACGCGATCATCGCCCTAGCAAATGGTGTTCCTTCAGATGACCCATTCGCACCAATCTGATAAGCTGAATTGCTGTTCACCTGACACTTTTTGTTCTTTGTTAATGTTTTGTTTGCGTAAAAGACTACCGCATTATGTTTAAGTCCAATTTATAACGCCCCAGTGGCACAAGTCCATTAAAAGCAGAGTTTTTAATTTGACTGAAGGGAGTTAATTTTTATGGCTTTTCATTTTTCGGGTTTTTTTTCTGCGGGAACTAATTTTTGCGGATCGAGATCAATCCGCAAAATTCGGAAAAATTAGAACCCGCAAAATTTTCATGCTACACGGTAAAAATTAAGTACCTCAAATAATCGTGGGAGCGAGATTTTGATTAATGCGCCCGCGCCCACGTCCTCAGGGATTTCCGTCCAGCGGACTTGCCTACCACCATACAGCATGGCGGCGAGCGAACACGAGTCGGTTCTCCTGGAAGTAATCAACACGAAACATAAGAAAAACCCGGGAACTCTTCGTCTACTCACCAGCAAGCTGGTATGGGTTCCCCACGGAAAGGATAAACCCAAAATGTGCACGCTGTATTCAGAAATTAAAGGTAAAATAATGAACGATTTTGATCCTGTTGAAATATGCCGGACACATCACAATATCAGCAATACACATCAGCGGTACGCGGTAGGTATGAGCGGTAGCAGTCAGATGTCTCGGCTTTTTCATCCATAACTCATTTTGTTATCAAACATATCTTATAAGTACGCAACTTCGGCTAGTGCTTATTTGGGTAATGAAATAAGATAATTAAAATTATTGCAGCGTACACTATTTAAAGACAAAGATATTTTTTTCTGAGAAGTGCGCGCACCAGGGCTTCGCCAGACATAAAATGATTTTGATCTAAGATTATTAATCATAACGCATCAAGCTTGGCCTTTCCAAATTCTTTTTGGGTGTCACATAATTTATGTGAATTCTGAAATCGGTTCCTTGTTCTACCCCACCCCCTAAGGTTAATATTTGAGGTTTTAGAAGATGCATGACCACAAGCAGTGACACTAGATTCTTTTATGTATTAGCAGAACTGTGACACCTCACCCTTTAACTCTCACACATTTTGTGCAAGCAACAGATATTTCGGGTCTGTCTTGTCCTCTGCTCACAATAGACCATTTCTGAATTTTATCCTACTTCACACAAACAAAACCTTGAAGCTGAGGTTGTAGGTCAGGGCAGGAACTTACCATCTATAGGCGGCTGATACTACCAAAAAGTGAATGCTGGCTACCAGATTTTTGGAAATGATAGCTAGCTGGCTACTACAAGATTTTCTAGAACCTTAGCTTTGCGACTGATTAACTAAGAGTAATGATTCTAACAAAAGGGTGCCTGCAGGTCGTTAAAAAGTCTTATTAAGTCAAAAGTATTTCTTCCACTGGTTATAATTTGAAGCTTTTCCTAGCTGTTTCGCTAAATCATGCACACTGAATTCCTCAAAGAAGCATTCTATCCCAAACAGTACCTGTCATATATTGATCAGACTAAGTTTTTGTAAATTTTATGTAAACAAATTTGGAGGAGCATAGATCTTAAATTTGGAAAGTTTGGATCTTAAAAAGTCTTAAAAAGGTCTTAAATTTCCTGAGTTGGAACGTGCAGGAACCCTGAACAAAGGGATGAATAGTGTGGTGATCGAATGAAGCTTATTTGTTTTCTTGGACAAGTTTAATCTGGAAACAAGTGCAATTATTTTTGGCATACAGGTACAGTTGCAATCATAGTACAGATTTAAGCAATGAAAATACTTACAGCTACTAAAACTTGCACTCTGTCTACCATATTTTTCCCTCTGGTGGCCAGCTGGTTACTTTAAAAATAGTTAATTTCAAGCCCTGTAGGTACTGTGTTTCTCAGCATATAAGTCAATTTTTTGAGACCCAAAATATGGGCTGAAAAATTGACCTCAACTGATATGAAGGTCATGAAATTTTGTTCTTCAAAATTTTGACCAAAATGTCAGGAATGTCATGTAGAAATAAGAGATCATTCTAAATGTGTTTGTTAACACAGGTGTATTAGCGAAATATTTAACTAGTTTTGTTTCCACAAACATAACGTAAAATAATGTTGGATGTAATTGTTGAAAGTTCTTATTCAAGACATGCTAAAATATATTATAATAAAACATGTTTGTGTGGGATTTGCAAAGCACACAGGAAATACATGTACATTTCACTTTTACTTGTCCAATCAAACTAGTTCATTTAGCTGTAAGTTTCATCTTTTCCGAAAATGAGAAAGTGGTGAATTGAGCACAATTTGTGAATAAAACACTTCTAAATTGAAGGGTTGACTTATATGCAGGAATATTGCAAAATTAAGAGATTTCAAGACAAAAATAATTAGGAGTTGACTTATGCGCCACGTTGACTTATACGCCGAGAAATACAGTAGGTGCTCATTTTTCATACATTAACTGTTTTTTAGCACCTAGCCTAGCTAGGTTTTTTTTGGAAGATTAGCATAATTCCAGTATGGGCTGGGTCAGGGCTTCAGGTTTAGGCTGGCGAACAGCGAATTTCTTCAAGCCTACAAGCCGTTTTCTAACTTAATTTGCCGGGGATAAATGCCTCTACTCACTATTTAAACATTTTTTTAAAAAATGACAGTTTAGAAATTGATATGTTGAATGAGATGAATAATCCATATGTAATGTTCATCTAAAATTTCCTTGAAATAATCTCCATAATGTTGAAAAATCTTACCATGTAAATCAGAGTTAGAATTGCTGTCACAAGGGTATGCATTATGAAGACACAGATATAGTGGGAATAAACCTTTTGTTTTACCACTGGACAAAAAGGTGCTTTTAATAATCTAACATAAAAGGCCACCCCGTGTTCAAGTTTATGCCGTTTTTGCACTAGACCCTTCAATTGTAGTTAAATGTCAAAGTGCTAGAAATTTGCAGTTTCTTTATGCATGAACCCAGGGGTTTCAAAACAAGGTGTTGCACACCGCAAGCGATGTTTATAATCCTTATTTCTGTCGTCTACTTTCACTTCAGATGCTCAGAACTCAGCCACATAAAATGTTGTTGCTTTTCCCTATGTGTATAACCCAATTCTTACGTCAATCTCTAGAAGAAAGCTTTGAATTTTTGACAAAAACAGAGTGGATAACATAAAATAGCTGGAAATTATGCAAGAGTCTCCGGGCCATGTACAACTATAGAGAGTTTTGAGCCAGGTGGTATAAATTTTCTCCACCTGAGCTCTTTCAAACTCTGCAGGGCGTTTTTTGGTAAAATGACCATTTGAAGACTGATTTGCCTGGCAGCTTTTAGCATCTCAACCAAAAGAACATTTAAAGTGTTACTAGTGTGAAAACCGAATGAATTCTATGCCAATCTACAGATTAGAAGGAGAATTAACACTTCTAGAATTATAATATGTTGTGTAGGAGCTCTGCGAGTATCTTAATTTTCCCAATGAACTATGAGAAAAATCCATCTACCATTACAGAGTTATGAACTGCCATTTGAAGTCAATGACTCAACTTGGGGACAACCAAAACTACATACATAATGCCAACCATAGGCAATACACACCCAAAAATTAATATTATAGTGATATTATCAACATCGAAATAAATCCATTTGGCCTCTCAGTATAGAATGCAGTTACTTTGAGAGCGGCACAGGTTGAGTCATTGATGTCATATCTGTTGTCTGTGGTCAACCCAGCATGATGAAGGTGATTTGATTGCTCTCAGTTAGTGGTGGACAAAAAAACACCAGCATTGAGCTTAGAAAAAACACACTAAAAACGTTTTTGATCTCAAAGGTTTGGCAACATGTTTGTCTTATGTATATCTCCACTTCATGATTCCGCAAAAAAGGGATCTTGGATTTCCCCACTATTAACACTTTAATAAAAGTCAAGTCCCATGTTTTCTTCATGCCTGGGTACCAAATCTAAATGCCCCTTGCATGCTCCAAAGATTAACGAGACCCTTGCAGAGCTTAGTTTCTCTTTATTTTTATGCTTTGTTACCATGGATAAAATAATTCAATACTTGCATTCCTTATTTCTCTTCTAGTTCAGCGAATAAGCCCAGAAGGAAGTGCTAAAATCCAGCTGCAAGTTGTGTTGCATGATGGGAACTCATACAGTTTCCAGTTCACCAATAATGCTCCACACCATGCTGCTAAGAAAGATCGCGACGAGGTCAAAGATTTGCTAGCTCAGTTGATTCCTGCTCATAGACGAAAAGCTGGCAAGGATCTCGAAGAAAAAAATAGGTGAGTATCAAATGATGTGATAATAGACCTTTATCACACTAGCAAGGCATAGAAACAAATTCAGTTTATCCGGTAAACAAGTCCAGAGTCAATCTTAGCACATTAATGTTAGTAAAGCTACAAAGTCTCATTAAGATTGGCCGCAAATTGACAGAGATATAAAGGTTTGAAAATGGATAATTTTGCAATGAAAATTAAGATGGACAGGCATCGATGCCCGTCCAGCCTCATTTCCATGTTTTTCCCATACATTTCTCTGTAATAATAAGAGCAGAAGATCAAGTTTCAAAACTTCATATCTGCATTAGTTTTACGGAAATGTTTACGAAGTTTTGCAATTTTGCTAATACGGATGTGCTGAATTTGGCGATGGCCACAGTTTCTTGATATGTTTAATATAATTTTGCGTGAAAAAGGTCTGTGTATATTGCTACGCTAAATCCTTTCTCGAGCCTAAGCGGCACATAGGGCCAACACTTATCTCTGGTTTCTGTAGTGTTAAGCAGATGAGAGCCTTTGACTCCCCCTGGACAGGACACTAATCTATCACAGGTTAGCTCCCAGCTGAACTAATAATCATTTACACAGCTGAGTCACTTGGAACAAAGTCAGGTAAAGTGCCTTGTTCAAGGACACAACACAGTGGTCTAAATGGGGCTCAAACTCGTGACCCTAGGATTACAAGTCGAATACACTCGGCCACTGTGCCACCAATGATAATGTATATTATTGAATGTACAATAATCATTGTAAATGCTCTAATAAGCCCAAGGAGGCTTATTTAATTTTGGACCTTCCAGGCAGGGGGCTTATCAGAGGAGGGGATAATTAAAAAGAGTCAATACACAAGATAAAGTCTGGATACCAAACAGATTTAACAGTAACTTTGTGTTCCTCTACAATTATAACCAGTAGGCAGTGCAGTGTTCAACTTGTAATCCTAGAGTCGCAAGTTCGAGTCCCGGTCAGGCCACTGTGTTGTGTCCTTAAGCAAGACACTTTACCTGACTTTGTTCCAGTTGACTCAGCTGTATAAACAAGTTACCAGTTCTGCTAGGGTAGTCAGCAGCACAGTGGCCAAGCGCTTAGCATGTTCAGCTCATAATCCTAAGGTCATGAGTTTGAGCCCCGGCAACTCAGCTGTATAAATGAGTACCAGTTCTGCTGGGAGCTAACCTGCGATAGATTAGTGTCCTGTCCAGAGGGATTCAAAGATTCTCATCCGCTTAACACTATGGAAACCGTAGATAAGTGCTGGCCTAATGGGCTAGTAGGCTCAAGAAAGGATTATTTTTTTAGTTCTGCTAGGAGCTAACCTGTGATGGATAAGTGTCCTGTCCAGGGGGAATCAAAAACTCTCATCCACTTAAGACCAGCTGGATTTATAAGTGGGTTAAAAGAAACCTTTCGAAACAAAAAATAAAAATTATCTGTGAAATGGTTTAGAGTTAACATATATATACCATTACATATAGAGTTACACTTATGATACATTTAATGTGTGTCACAGTAACTGGAGAATTTATTTAAAAAACATCTATAAGACACTTTTTGTCTATAATATTCAATTAAAAATTTTTAAGTTTAAAACGAAATGCAAGGAATGCATTTTATGCAGTAGATGGGCATATAAACAGGTGGAGAGGAGGGGAGGGGAGGGGAGGGGATCTTATATCCAGAATAGTATCTTTGTTGGCAAATGGATGAGCTTTATATATCCAGGAAGAAGGGAGGAGGAGGAGGGGGGGGGGGTACTTTAAACTGGGGGCACTAACTTTGAACTTCATGGTATCATAAATCAGAATGAACCAGCTGGAGTAGTGACTCTGCATTTAAACCACCAAAGTTTGTTGAGATCTCTATGTGTTGGTAGTATTGCACATAGCTTAACTTCATGTCTTTTTTTTTAATAAAATCTATTCATTTGAATGAAAATTATTTGATCAATTCTTATTTTCTCAATACCCAATTTCTTATTTTGTATGTAACAAGAAGTTATATACTTGGACTTAAAATGTTGAAGTTGTTGACTATTCCCAGACCTACAACTTATTCCTTGGGAAAAAAATCCATAGACAAATCAGTATTAAGGCGTAATAAGTCGTAATTGGCCGTGCTTAAAACCGTAATGGTCCATAGTTACTGTTTAAAGCGTAATTTACAGATTACGGAAAACCCCAATAGTCGGTAATTTCGGTTTAAAAGCGTAATTACAGATTATGGAAAACCATAATAGTCGGTAATTGCGGTTTAAAGCATAATTTAAGGATTACAGAAAGCCGTAATAGTCAGTAATTGTGGTTTAAAGCATAATTTACGAATTACAGAAAACCGTAGTAGTCGATAATTGTGGTTTAAAGCGTAATTTATGGATTACCGAAAACCGTAATAGTCAGTAATTGCGGTTTAAAGCGTAATTTATGGATTACGGAAAACGGCAATAGTCAGTAATTGTGGTTTAAAAATTACGCTTTAAACTGCAATAGTTGGTAATTGCGGTTTAAAGCGTAATTTATGGATTACAGAAAACCTTAATAGTCAGTAATTGTGGTTTAAAAGCATAATTTACAGATTACGCAAAACCGCAATAGCTAGTAATTATGGTTTAAAGCATCATTTACGGATTACAGAAAACCATAATAGTCAGTAATTGCGGTTTAAAAGTGTAATTTGAGGATTACGGATTACAGATCACGATTTATGAAAATACGGTTTACGGTCTTCTGATCATAAATTACGGATTACGGTTTTTGAACTACGGTTTACGCTTTACAAATGTAAGAATCAGGTTTACAGATTTTCCCTTAATAACAAATTACGAATTACAGTTTTTTAAAACTGTCATTACGGTTTTTAAAATTACTGATTATCGTTTCTAAGAAACAATTGGTTTATGTTTTATTTTTATGTTCACATATAAACAGAAACCAGAAAACATGTGTGCACTAACTAGAATGTATACCATTGTGCCAAACTTTGTCAATTCAGATCAAGATGTTCAGATTTGAATACACTGCCATCGATCTGAGTCGAACTTACTTCATTCGATTCGGTTCCGTTTAATTTGAACAATTTAAGGGTCTTGTTGTCACATTATTTGAGGGAAAAGTTGACAATAAAATTAATGCATATCTTCTGTACAGGAAACGTTATCTTTAAATGAATCATAGCTGTGATCGACCCACTCAGGTCATAATTTGTTTGAACAGCAAATTCATGGTCACTAGAAGACAGTGAGTCTAAATAATCAGCAGTAGGTCCACTTGATCCACCTCGTTTCATTTTGTAATCTTTGTCTCGTGCTGTACCGAATTGTAACGTCGAAGTCTGACAACCAAGCTAACCTTTTTTTTCTCGTGTGCTCATCCATCACACAACTCTTTTCAAACCTCGAAGAACAACGGACGGTTTCCAACCAACCAACCAACCAACCAACAAATAACATGTCAATCAAATTAAAATTCCTGCCATATGTGATTCAACCAATCAGAACAACGGTCTGGCTATCAATGAAGGTCAGATCCACCAATCATAAGAAGAGTATAATGTACCGCGCACTGGATTCCTATCACACAGACCTGGCAGTACCACACCGTTTTTTTCATTCATTGTTTTCGTTTTAGTGGGTCACTTGTAAAAGTTTTGCGAAAATCACTTTTTTTAAGAATGTCAGAACGTCAAAGAAAGCCCTGAACATTTGGTGAAGATTTCGAGGGTAAGTGTCAGATCAATACATATTGTTGGTAAAAATAGTTGTGCCTTCAAAGTTAAACTTCGCAAGCCTTTCTTGTGAAAAGTTGTGGTTTTTTTTTTCTAAACCACTTGATCTATCTTTAACTAACTTTATTTAGAAAGCACAGACATGGATAAATAAGAAAAACAGCACAAATAAAATTTATCGCGGATGGCATTACAATGCCCGTTTTTACTACAGACTTGGAAGAGGAGGCTACTTTACCAGCTCCACAGCAAGGGGGCAGTGTTGAAACCAAGTGAACTGGATTTCACGACATCAATCAACTAATCTGTTACTTTCTGTTTACGTAGGTTTGTACTGGCTTTAATCTTAAGGAATAATTGGCTCTTGGTCATTCAGTGTTAAATTTCATAAAAAGTAGCAATACAAAGCAAGGCGAAACTGTGTACACAAGAGCTGTTTCATTTGTTTAAAGATGTCTCCCTTTATAAAATTGGTGTTTATCTTTGGCAAAACGACAAAATACTGGTTGTACCTAAGCTGCGTATGCAGGTAGAGGCCTGTAAAAATCAGAGAGTAGAACATGTACATTTGCCTTTATTTGGAGTAATACATTAAAACTGTGCTTGTTGCAACAAATAATCTGTCCCATATTGATTTTTTCTTGTAGAGGTAGTTGCAGCCGCATCAAGAAACCCACAATTTGTAGTAAATGTTACCGTTACCTGCAAAATAAAAACTCAGATGTTGTAATGTTATATATTTCTAACATAGTTTCCACCAGTTGTGATATAGTACTGTGCAATTAGTTGTAATGTATTATCAGGGTCCCACCTGATCATGATGGTTGTATGCAAACAGAATGGTGAGTTATAGCAGTAAAAGTCATGATTAGATTTGTGTAATAACTATCACAGGGCTGTAGCAAGCCTTGGAAAACTGGGGAGGCACAACAGAGCGCCAAAGGCACGATTCTTCTAGGGGGGTTTGGGGGCATGCTCCCCCGGGAAATTTTGAAAATAGATTGTTTTAAAACATATTTCCTTGGTTTTAAACATCGATTGAAGCAAATTCAGAGTGTCTAAAACTTATACAATATTTTCTGTTTTCTCAGACTTTGCATGGGTAGTTTGAAGAGTGAATGTAAAGTGAAGATCAAATAAAACAGCAAATGCCATGAGCATATGATTTAGTCCTTGAGTGTTGCATACAGTTGTCTGGAAAGCAATCACTGATGTGCCCTTCTGTGTACAAGCTGGGCGCACCTCGACCCGTAAGTCACTTGATCACAAAACTTTTTGATTATTCAAGTACTGGAGCATCCCACTTTCAGACAATATTTTTAAACGCATCACCGTCTCAATAATAAAAAAGTAATACTTTTGTACAGGAGTATTTCAGTAGTAAGAGCTTTCGACACTGTCTCTGATAAGAATTATTAAGGATATGTGTTTACCCAATAATAAACCAAATACAATTCGTTACAAAACACAAACAAATTGCTTTGAAAACATCTTTGGGCATCTAGAAGGAATACTGATCTGGAATATTGTTTTTTTTTCTGATTAAGTCCTCTTTTCCCTCAGTAACCTGAGGAAGTTGGTGGGGGGGGGGCATGGGGCCCCCCTGGCCCCACCCCTTGCTACAGCCCAGTATTGTAAATATTTGGTATAAAAGTTTATTGGCCACGAACAGTAGCCGTTCAAGAGTCCCGAAACTCTTTTCTTTTCTGAACATGTTGTAATTGCAGGACTGAAAACAATTTATTCGCTATTTACTTTATATTTACTATCAAAGCTTTTTCAAACAGTAGACCTTTTCGCGGTCGTAAGGGCATGATGGGTAATTTGGGCATTCCAATCAAAACAAATATGGCGGATGTAGTACTACTGAGTCGCTGAAGTGTAGAACAACTGTTCTCATCGACTTCAAAGTACCATGCTCATTATTTATGAACCTGAACTTTATCAGCCACTATACCTACAAATACGTGGAGCATAAGATTCAGTAAGTTTGGAATGTGTTACGCCCTAAACAACGCTAAAAGGCGTTTGCAGAAATAAATGCATACATGCATTGGCTGTTCATAAAATTCGTAAAATCCTTGCATTTAGAGGTAAAATCTAACTAAATTTCCAAAATCTAAAATCTATCCTAAATCTAATGAATTACGCTTTAAATTCGTAAAGTCAAACCAAACTTATGGATTACGCTGTTTTATGCAAAATTACGGATTACGCTTTAAAGCTGTAAAATCCAACCAAACTTATGGTTTTTACGGATTACGCTATTTTATGCCTAGTTACAGATTACAGATTACACTTTTTACACTAAATTACGGATTCAAAAAAACCATAAAAAGTAACCAAACTTACGGTTTTCGGATCCGTAAAATAACATAAAGTACAGATATTATTACACATTATTACGGCCGTAATAAAGTGTAATTTACGGATTTTTTTCCCAAGAATAAAAGTAAATAAATAAATTTGTAACAGAGGTGAAAGGCCTATTTTTTATGAAATCAAT
Source organism: Hydrozoanthus sils (assembly GCA_027575215.2). Lineage (NCBI taxonomy): Eukaryota > Metazoa > Cnidaria > Anthozoa > Zoantharia > Hydrozoanthidae > Hydrozoanthus > Hydrozoanthus sils. The sequence goes on along the minus strand of JAOBRD021132857.1, from coordinate 15,384 downwards.
TTTTTAAGAAAAAGTTAGATTTTGATGAACTGGGGGTTCAGGGAGAATATAAATAGATTCATGCTTTCTTGTCACCAGACTCCTTAAGAACAATCCCGAGCTGTACCAACTTTACAAGGACCTGGTTGTCAGTGGAGTTATCACCTCAGAAGAGTTCTGGGCAAACAGAGCAAAGGTATGTACAGTAAATACTATATTTTAGAAAAAAATCTAGCCACTAATAATCTATTGCAAATTATGCTGTATTCTGATTGGTTATTGTAAATGCAATCTATCAGGCAGTAAATAATGCCCCTGTGAGATCCATTATGGTTTCTACACTTCTTGATTCTCAGTTTTTTCTGAAGACAACTTAAATCTTCTAACTTATGAAACATTTCCAGATAAAACAAAGGCAGCATAAAGTTTGGTGTAAAAATGTTCCAAGGCAATCAATTAAAAATATAATTATTTGAAGCATTAGTTTATTACATTTTGCTTGCGAGACTTCCAAGCTTACCTGCACTCGAAAACTTTTTATTATCAACATTAACTATTAATTTTGATTAACCTAAAACATTAAATAGTAGAATAAACTGTAGTTTCATTGTTTATTCTTGATAGACTTCTACTAAATCAATTGGAATACCTACTCTTAGCTTCTATATTCGGCAATTGATAGAAAGCTTGTATTTTAGTTAATAAAAACTTGCATTTGTCTCTATGGCAACAAGATAGACCAGAATATTATGGGTAGCCCTAACTCTAAGCTACCTTAGGTACTGTTTCAAGATCATATATTTCTCAATATTCAAACACTCAAGCTGGTGTTTCACAAAGTAAGCTAATGGGGAGTCAGGATGGCCAAGTGGTTAGAGCTCGTGCCTCCCACCTCTGTGGACTCTGGATCGAATCCTGGGTGTGCATGTGGGCTAAGATTTGTTGATCTTCTTCTGACTCCGAGGGTTTTTCTCCAGGTTCTCCGGTTTTCCTCCCTCCACAAAATCAACTTTCACACCGAGATCTGTGCCATCAAGTGATTAAACATAAGCCACTGGCTTGGGAGAATTGACAACCACTCCCTGCATAATGACGATAAATAAGTTAGTTTAATGTTCGATGGGGTTGTCCATGCGTCCTGTCCCCGAAGTTAATGATTAGTGACAGGTTAACCTATTACGTATTGCAACAGTTACCGTGCCTTGCCATAGCTACCATGAATTAGCTACTGTTTTCCCTTTCAGTCATAGTTGTATCAATTGGTAAATTCTCCCAACTAGAGCCCACATTTTTCACTGAAAAAGTTTGGGAGAATTTTACTTTTCATCGTCAGTAGTTCGCCTTGTTTGATCCATATATTGGAGTTGACATATTCGATCCAAATTATGCTTCATTTGAAGCCTAGATACTGAGGCCCTATTCAATCTGTGGCTTTTATTTTGATTGTCACATGAGAATGTTCGATTGATAGCACAAGCTTCAACCTTGTGTGGCATGCACAACCTTTGAAAGTAAAGCCATAGGTTTAATAGTATTAATTTTTAATAACTTGAAAATGACAGGTATTTGGGCTAAATACATCAACTTCAATACCATAGAATTCTGAAAGTAACGGGTGCTACTTTTGGGTAGCCATTATTTTCAGACAGGTAAAAACATTCGTAACTTAAGATGGTCTCAGACAAAGAGGGCACATATTATGAAATTTAAAAGTCAATTCCATTGGCATTTATATTCCTACAATGTAACGTAACCAGATGAATAAACAGTAAACAAAACAGACGGCTGTAGAATTCCATTATTTTTTAATTTTGCTAGCATTTAAAGGGGCCCCTATTTTCGGGGGGAGGCCATTACTTTTGGAATTCAATTGTATATGCAATTCCAATCTCCTTGTTATGAAAAACATGCTTTATGTGTTGCAAAATTGTTAAAAACCTTTCCTTGAAGTTTGAATTTGCTAGGACTCAAAGTTGTGAGTTTGCCAAGTGATTGTGCTTTATTTTTTCTTTTTCAATTTTTTGAAGGTGTTAGAGACTAGTTCCCAGCCTACAGAAGTGTCCAGTCAGCCAATAGGACTATCTTCAGCCTTCTTGGTATGTGCTGATGAGTGGTATTGATGATGATTACAGCTAACTGATCTTAATACTAATAATGATAACAGTAATAATGATGCTAGTAGTAATAGTTATATTATGTAATAATAGGTAATATTATGATTATACTATTGTTTTGATTAGAGTACTTTTGTTTTGTTTAAACAATTGATTTTTTCCCTTAACATTTTCTAATTACTGCTAGGTCCACAGTCTATTGATATTTTTTGGAAAGTAAATAGTACGGTTTATCATAAGCTAGAGCAGATATATAATGTGGTTTCTGATCAGCAGCATAAGTCATTGGAAGGAGTTATCGGTTGTTTATGTGTCTCCAATAGAGCCTGTAGCTCGTTTTTCTCTAAGTACTTCTTTCATGAATATTTCATGTGTTGCCACTGAACACAGTGCGCATTTGTTTTATATTTCTATGATAAAAGTGTAGCCTCAGTAATGGTTAAAGTTCTGAGTCAATTTTTATTTTTATTTTTGACCAGTTGCATTGTTACTAGTGGTCTTTGCTCTTAGAGACTCACCTCTGCAAATTTCTTTCGGGTTTCTCTGCAAGTTTTTGATTTTGCTTCCTCAAAATTAGTTGCAATAAGTTTCTTTAAATCGTCAACACTTTGTTCTTACTTATATATTTGACTTAATTTCATTTTTAGGCCGATATGCGAGCAGAGAGTTCAGGTTGCAATGAACTCAAATATAACTTGAATGCCGATACCATTGAAGCTATTTTTAAAACTTACCCAGCAGGTATTTTACCTTTGGTGCTTTTTCTGTCTCATTTTTTGCTTGTTGTTTTAGTGTACAAGCACTTTTAAAAATATGTTTATAGTACTTATTAAATTAAGACTCAAGTTAGGACACTAATATTTGGACTAAAATTTTCTACCTTAATTAAGTACTTATAGGATAGGTTTAGAAAAATTAATATTCCTTGTAGGAAAGAACAAGAAAAACATTTATTAACTATAAAAAACTGCAAAACAGAAGATAATTCAAAATCATTAAATAAAAAAACTAAAAAGCTCAAAAAGTTAGAAGACATTTTGACACAAGATTTCATAACATCCTTTTTAAGTCAAAAGGATAAGAAATTGCAAGTAGTCTAAAATGAAGAGTAGTTGCTATGATTGTTTAGTAAAATTACTCAGGTGATTATAGAGTTTCTGCTGCTCAGACTGGTGGAGGCTGGCGTAATATCCTGGCTATAATCACCTCGTGTGGGGTGATTATAGCCGACCTGTGAACAAAATGGTTGCCTCGATCATGTTGTTTTGTTTTAGTTTCCGAGGAGGAATTAACGCAATGGAAAAAATAGCTGTCTCCAAAAATCACCAAAAGTGCACAAATATTGGAGTAACAGTTTTAAAAGATTATACAATATCTTTACCACTGATGAAGGTAGAAAGGTTCCAGATGTCAATACATGTGATTGAGCAAATGACAACAAACACAATTTTGCACAAACTGATCTTCCTTTATTTGACAGAATGATTTCAATAACAAACCCAATTTACAACAGAATTTGAAAGTATGGGTCCGGAGTGAATAAAATGAATCAGTGCCTCTCGAAGTTTTGCATTTCCATTAGGAGAAAAGACGGAAATTTTTAAAAAAGAACAAGTCTGCTGTCAATACGAGTGGCTCTCAATCACCATCTCAAGTCAACAATGCACATTATTAAGAAATTTCACTACGATAACCAACTGTTAAGTGAAGTCAATAAAATACTAAAATCCAATATGAAACAGCTTGTCAATGAGGAAAACTTCAAACAACAAAAGCAGCTCCTTCAAGTGATCGATCATTTAGCAGACATGAAGAAAACTTCATGCTGTCAGCTAGCTTCAATGGCCTGAATCCTTCCCCCTCTGGAAGTTTCCTGAATGGCTCATTTGCATTCAATGTGAATGTGAACAATTGTGTTTGATTTTTCTGCTTAAACTCTCACTTATTGCAACTCTTTTAGCTACATTTCTGGCAGTTGTTTGTGAACACAAACCATTAAGACTGCATTCAATTTGCTTTCTCAATTGATCATGTGATCTGTTTACACTGCTAGCTGCTGTGCAATGACGCATGGTAATTTGAATTAAGAAAAACACAATTTTTCTTTCTTACTTGGCTATTTTTCTTTGTAATTGCCTGAGTAATTTTACTTAAACAATTATTTGCTCAAGCTTAGCGAATTCTGGGTAATGAATCATCGTCTCAGGGATTGTTCACCAGATACTCATTTTGCCTTCGCTGAATAATTGTTAAATGGATACTGATGAAAATAATAGCAAGTATCACATGTAGTTAAGATACCATTTTTCATCTTTCACCTGTAAGGATATGAGTGTTGCCTTGGTTACTGTAACTTGATAAGCCAATTACAAGAGAGCTTCCCGCTCAAATGTGTTGCAAGTTCTTTTAAAAAGTCATGTTTTATGTAGGAATTTCATCAGCTTCTATGAAATAAACAGAACATTATGTTGCTGCTTGGAGACTTGCTTGGTTTGCTCACTCATTTGAAATACTTTCAGCACTCAAAGATAAATTATTTTGTATCCCAATGTGGCCATGTAATATCCTCCATTAATTAAGAAGCAACAACAAAGAAAAATATTAACAAGTACAAATAGAACTCTTACAAACAAATAATAGAATCTTATAGTTTTTAACTTTTTTGATATTATTTTTCTCTTTCTGTACATTTTATATCCTGTAATAATTTTAATTATTGGGTTTCATTTTCTTGTAGTTAAAGAAAAACACAAGGAAGTTGTTCCACATGAGGTAAAAATTTTGTCAAAATTTATCTTCTCCCTACTAAACTCAAACAAAGTAAGGCATTTGATAATGAAAAAAATAGAAATTGATCAAACAAAACAAGTAACAGCAAAAGTAAAGATAGAAAAAGCTCCTAAATGCAATTTTTTTTCTTTTTTTAAAGTTTTTATTGCTACTGTCAAAAAAGTAAGAATCTTGGTGCAAATCACTCCTGATCAGAACTGAAGTTCTTCAGGATACTAGAGAGCTTAAGATAAACAAGGACAACAACACAATGATGGCAGAAAACAATTTTAATGAATCAATAATTATTATAAGCTGCACATTGGAATACACAATGCTTATCACCTGCACATCATTGTTTCTGGAGTTCTTAGGACTGCAACAATAAATTACAGAAAATGTTGTCAATCTTCATTTACCTTTACAAAAAAACACTTTTGTCTTTTACTATTCGCAAAGCATGTGTTTTTATGTAAAACATCGTCATCAATTTTGCTGCCCTCCTATTCTCATCTCCCTACTATAAAGAGAAAAGAGCTGTGAGACCTTAGCAAATTGAGAAAATAATCCAAAGTCACTTTCTAGTATTCACTTCCTCGATCACATACAGAACAAATGTTGCACACTGCAACATTTGTTCTGCTCCAGCTGTCAAAATATATTTCCACTGGCTATAGAGTACATCATTGGTACACACAGCAAAACTAAACTGACCATGAAGCTAGAACCATAATAACCTTCACACTTGAACCATTATATACACTCCTATTTACCATAATCACAAAGACCTCTACAAATCAATAGAATAAATAGCTCTAGTCCATATAAGGAAAGTATTTCTCTTTCCATTCCAATTCACTGTCATTCATTGTTCATTACAAGGGAAATCCATTTCTAATTTGCACCTCCCCCCCTAGTGCTGTTGCTTTGTTCATCTGCCACTAAACAGGGTCTGCATTTCTCAGAAGCTCCAGAAAAATTTAAGTTATTATGTCAAAAATTAACTTTGTAGTCAGATACTTACAACAAAGTCACATAAGTTTATACTAACACATTTTGCTAACTTACGACAAACTAAGGCAGTGGTTTTTACTTTACAGATGTCAGAGAAAGAGTTTTGGACCAAGTTTTTCCAATCACATTACTTTCATCGCGACAGGCTCAACTCCAGACCTACAGCTTCTGATATGTTCACCGAGTGTGCAAAGGTCGATGAACAAGGTCAGAGTTGTGTATAATTAAACTACCAAAAAATTATTATAACAAGCACTATAGGGCTATTTTTGGTCAAAGGGCCTTTTCACCATAAGGGTGGGAGGTTGTACATGGACAAATATTTGCATTTTGAAAATGCTATTTTTTGTTCAATCATTTGTAACGTTTGAGATTTTCTGCTTCTGTTTTTATTACTAATCATTTTTCTCTTTACTGTGAACAATAAACTGTATAGTTAGTAAAATACATACCCCCTAAGTTCAATATTATGTTAAATTTAAATAATCAACATAATTATAACCCCAGGGGTTTATTTTTGGGGGAGGGGGGTGGGGGGCTTATACATGGAAGGAGTATTCTGTTTCAAAAGTTGGTTCCTAATTGTTCTGGGGCTTGTACACGGTGGGGCTTATTATCAGAGTTTCAGTATATAGTTTTAGTTATTGTCGTAGTCTCTACTAAAACTAACTAACTTATTTGTCATCGTTATGCTGGGAGTGATTGCCCATTTTCCCAAGCGAGTGGCTTATGTTTAATCACTCCATGGCACAGATCTCGACATGAAAACCAATTTTGTGGAGGGAGGAAAATCTAAGAATCTAGAGAAAAACCCTCTGAGTCCGAAGAAGATTGAAAAATACATCATAGCCCATTAACAAAACCCAGGTTTCAATTTCGGGTCAACAGAGTTTGGAGGTGGAGCACTGTGAATCGAAAAAATGAACCAGAGTCACTCTCCCCAACCCAATGAAAACTAAACCCCCGCAGGCACAGGAAGTTAGAATTTCGAAGCCCCTAAAAGAGCACATGGAGGAGTAAAACAATGAAGAAAAGTCAACCATCATTATTTTTTTATACTGTAGCATCAAAGGATTAAAGATTTAATAGTGCATATTCTTGTATAAAATTGTGTGATGTATAAGTAAAACTTTAAGCCATAATTTTATACAGTCAGCTCAAAGGCCAAATTTTCAATCAGTTTTGAATGCTTTTAAATGTCTGTTGCAGCTAGAAAGTAAACAGATTTTATTTCATTTTTTAGAACAACTGAAAGTTGGCTTATCCCAGTTTAAGAATCCTCTGTTGGACCTCACAAGTCCTTCTCCCATTCCTGACGAGGTAAGTGCCCCCATCAAGCTAAACTTCATTCCTAAAGGTTCTTGAAGAATTATGGTGCATCCTTTTGGTCTTATTCTGGAATACGAATACCATAGTTTCTCTATTAAGCCCCCCAGGTGGGGTTAATGTTTACAGACACTCTATAGGGGGAGGGGGAGTGGATCACTTGATGGAAAGGGGGTCCTTTATTAAGTTCAACAGAATGTCTTCAGGGGGACTCGATCTCTTTCATTCATCCATTTTTATCTGGTTTTATGTTAACAAAGTATTGCAGCACTAACAAAATTGCCTGTCCCATCAAGCTAACTTCATTCCTAAGGGTTCTCTGTTTGCAGACACTATATAGGGGGAGGGAGGGTACTCCTTGATGATGTGGGGGTCCTTTATTAAGTTCATCAGAATGTCTTCAGCGAGACTTGATTTCTTTCATTCATCCATTTTTATCTGTTTTTATGTTAACAAAGTATAGCAATACTAAACAAAACTGTCTTAAAATCTTTTAGGTGTAGAAAAACAAAATGAGAATGTTTTTTCTACATTTTTCTTCAGTAATTTTCAAAATTGATGCAATGTTGCATATTTTAGGGTCAGTAATTTTTATGGCTTGGTATTTTTTGGGTATATTTTTTCATATTTCCCAAGAGCATCCCATCCTTTTACTCCAAGGACAGGTACACCCCCCACCCCCAAAGTACAGGTGGTGCTGGTGAAGGCAGACTATAACCACAGGTCAAATAGTCCAGAAAATACAGTAATGAATAATTGTGTATTGCCTTGTTACAGGGTTACGGACTTAGTAACCCAGATGAACTTGATGTAAATAAAGGAACAGCTTCAACCCAGTCTCTCTTTCGCCGTCTAAACCACCACAGTCTTATGGTCCTCACTAGCACCACTGCAAAGTAAGTGTGGAAGCCCTTTCAATTATATACAGTCAAACTTTGTTTGGACTTATTGTGACTTGACTAAATGGTCCAGATAAAAAATCGAGAGTCCTTATAGTAAATGAATACAAGTCATCTCGCCCCATGGTTATGTCGCCTCAGGTCACGTCGCCCCAAATCTGTAGTTACGTCGCCCCAAGGCTAGGTTACATCGCCCCAAAACTAGGTTAAATCGCTCCACCTTATAAGTTTAATGTTTTGTGGTTTTTCAGACAAAACAGAAAAAAGTTTGAAGGCTTTTTTCTCTTCGACGATCGGGACCTTTTACATGCTTGGTCAATGGAACGCTCTATAATGTGTTCTTTACGATGGTTTGTTGCATGCCACGTCAAGTAAAACTACAGATTTGGGGTGACGTGACCTGGGGCGACATAACCGTGGGGCGAGGTGACCGGTTACCTAGTAAATAATATGAATGTTAATGATATAGTAGTGTGAACAAAGTACATAAAGAAAACAGAATTTGATTCCACATTGTAACAATAATAATTGTGAACATCCTGTATGTGATGATTGTATTTACACAGGACTTCCTTTTCATCAAAAATGTAATTTTATATTTGTTAAATAGAGTCAAGTCAAGGATAAAAAAATGCTCTTTCAAGTGTTAGTGTATTCAAAGCAGTCTTAAATGTTCAAGCATACTTGTTTATTTCAAGGAATGACAACATAAGTGCAAACTGATTAAAACCTGGTGTTGAAACACACATCTGGAAGGATTAATATAATGATCTTTTTGTCTATTTAATTTTGAAAGAACATGATCTTTTTTTACATATATATAATCTCTCTTGTTCAACTAGGTCATCCACACAACAAGAATCGGCTGAGAAGGTTCCTGTCTCAGAACAAAATGGAGAAGTTAGTGATGAGCCGCTACAAAAAAAGGTAAAGCCAGAAATTAATAAGAATGTAGGTTTGGAAGGTGAGGTTTCATTTACACAGTACCAGTTAAATTTTAACCGGTCGAAAACTTGCACAGTACATACTGTTTACAAAGAGCAGTCACTTTTTTTGCCGGATATTGTTTACACAGGACCAGCTATTTGAGGTTCCTAGAGCCTGCAGTTATTTGTCAACAGATTACCACATGAACATGCACAGATCAACCCTTAAATCCCTAACCATGCAATTTTTTGTCCAGTTGGAGTGTGTACACAGTACTGATTATCTTTTTGACAGCACCAGAAAATCTACCTCGATTTTGAAGGACAAAAAATTGTACAGCCAGCCAGTCAAATATTTGTATGGTTAGGTTGGTTTCATGGACCCACAAAATAGTTCAGTTGAACCTGAGTGTTGACAGTAATGGACAGCTGTTTCAGCCTTGTTGGACCTTGTAACAATGCAATTAACGCCCAGCCATCACATTCCTTGGTTGCTTTATCATGAAGCTATTTAGTGCTATTTTTAGTTGCTTTTTTGTCAGTTTTTCCAATACACTTGACAGTACTTGTGTTGTAGTATTATTTGAAATTGTTTTCTTAGGTCCGAATCAGAGAAAATATTCAGTACGAAGATTTGTCAGAAGTCAAGAAGCCAGAGCATCCCCCTCTGAAGATTGCTGACACAGGGAGGTATACTCAGGGACCCTCCCCAAGTACGGTGCAGGTGAGTAGGGTGACCTCAAAGGGGGTATTCTCAGGGACCCTTCCTCAGTTCAGTGCAGATGAGTAGGGTGGCCTCGTGTGGTTAACTTAGGGACCCTCCCTAAGTACAGTGCAGATTAGTAAGGTGACCTTGAGGGTGGTTTACTCAGGGACCCTCCCCAATACAGTGCAGTTTAGTAAGGTGACCTCGAAGGTGGTTTACTCAGGGATCCTCCCCAAGTACAGTGCAGGCTAGTAGGGTGACCTGAGGGTAGTTTACTCAGGGACCCTCCCCAAGTACAGTATACAGTAAGTATAGTTGCACTAAAAGATGAATTTGATCTTCAGAATGGTAATTCTGTGCCAAGCGCCAGCAATCATAGTTTGGATCCATCGACAGCACTTCAATACTGTCAGTATGAGATGCATAACTGGCAACCGAACTTACCCATGGTGAGTAAAATCAGTTTTCTTTGCCATACTCATTTATCCATCAACATCACCTTCATCTACGTTATCAGTACTGTCCCATCACGATTATCAGTATCATCATCATCTTTGATGTCATCACTTATCAGCTTTGCCTCAACATAAAAACTGATTCCAGACCTGCAGCCAGGATTTTTTGCGAGAGGGCGCAATCGAGCGAGGAGACAGACCAAACGAGCAGGTCTGGGGACATGTAACCCCAGAAAACTGAAATGAAAACAGGCAGGCAAAACCAATCTTAAAAGTCTGGATATTATTCAAACTAGTGACTTCAAAGTTAATGTAGAAAAACATAGAGAAAAACTTGCTTTTTCAAATAGTTGGCCAACCAAAAAAGTGGACTTTCTCTGCCTGTTGGGGGTATGACCTCCCCCATCGCACCCCTCTTCCCCCTCCCTACGGGCCTGGATATCTTCATTATCTTAATCAGCTCTGCATTATTATCATTGTTGCCATCATATCTGCTATTATCATTATTACAATTGCATCATAATCACCATCGTCATCAGTCACTTACTTCACTATGTATCATCATCATTATCAAAGTTACTTGATCATTATAATCAAAATCGAAATCACCAAAGTCATTGTCATCATAATTATCGTTATAATCCTATCATAATCATTGTTATGTCATTGCTGCCGAGCAAAGTGAGACAGCATATAATATTATTCTCAACGATGTATCATGTTGTTAGCAGTTGAGTTCTTGATTTGAGTGGACGGATCGGATCAAACAGTTTGTCTGTCGGTCATTCCACAGGACAGTTGCTTACTAATACATGAAATAAAAACATCTTTTGATCCAAATAAGGACACCCTACTGGAACTAGATCCAAATAAGGAAGCGCTGTCCCTGCCATGTATTCTCAACCATGTATCATGTTGTTCTCGATTTGAGTGGATAGGTAAATTTCCAAATTAGACTCCCTATTTGCTATTTTTCATTCAAAAAGTTTGGGAAAATTTTACTATCAATTTCAGTAATTCTCTGTGTTTGACAAGCTATCATTTTCTTAGTATCAAAAGTTCTGTTTTATGTAAGAAGTTAGATGATTAAGTGGCTAGCAGTGGAACTGAAAGGGGTGAACGTCACTAACAGTTCGTTTCTAAATGACATCACTGGATATCCTACAATAGCTCGACAGCATTGTCTTTACCTGAGGTAATATCTAGTAATAACTATAGTCTATCATCATCGTTATCACTATCGTTATCCTCACCATAACCACCATCGTCATCATTATCACTATCGTTGTCATCATAATCATCGTAATCTCTATTGTCATCTTCACAATTATCATCATCATCATAACCACCATTGTACTTCGTAATCAGAGTGTCCATTATCATAATGATCAGCATCATCTTCATTATCACTATCATCGTCATCTACTTCATTTTAGTATGGTCATAAATAACCATCGACATCATCACACACGTTATCATTATCACATTCATCATCACATTCATCATTACCATCAGCACAATCAGCATTTTTTTCGCTATCTTGTTACTGACATCATTACCAACATCTTCATCATCACAGTTATTCTTGTCACTTCCAGGTTCTTCCGAGTGAGTATGCTTGTCACGTGTTAACAGAGTTGTCACCCGGTGGAGCTCTAATGGATTCCTCAAGCAACACAAACCTTCAACGTGAGTAAAACAGATCTTTGATTTGTATTTTTGTCTTTTTTAACAAATTATTGATAAACTCTTTGTGGTTTCTGCTACAAACCTTACTCATAAATGGCGGCAACTCTAACAATTAAACTATGAGGTGAAATTTTCTATGAGTCAGTAGTCAATGAGGTGCAAAGCAAAGAGCTGACTATTCAAATTTTAAAGAAAATGAAAACGAGTAGTCTGATTGTTCTTGTAGAAACTAACTAGTATACCTTAAAGAGCATATAACATGAAATCAGTTTGTCAATTTTCAAAAAGTATACTATAGAAAAAACATTGGTTTGAGAAACATACGATGAAAGTACGCCAAGATACGGCGTGTAGAATTTTAAATTTTCCCCCCAAAAGTGTCCCCCCCAAAAGCCATTAATGTGACACAACAGGTCACGTGCATCTTACCTCAGTCCATCCAAAATCGACTTTAAAACATCTGCAACTATAATAGAGTTTTTCGAAAACTCTAGCAGTTACGGACGTTTTAAAATCGAATTATCTCTTTACTTCATGGCACCATATTAAATGGACTGAGGCTAGACGCACGTGACCAGTTACGTCACATTGTTAGCTTTCGGATAGGACACTTTTAGCGGGAAAAATTCAAAATTCTACACGCCACATCTTAACGTACTTTCATCGTATGTTTCTCAAACTTGGCAAAACAATGTTTTTTATAGTGTACTTTTTGAAGATTGAAAAACTGTACTCATGTCATATGCTCGTTAAACTGATAAAAATGAGTGTTTAAAGAATCCGCCATTGGTTTTTGCTTAAAAATACTCAATAGACAGTGAGTAATTTAGCCGATCAGAACTCAGCATTCGTGGTATTATACTAGTTGGTTTCTACTAATAATTATTCTTTAGTCTACGTTCAAACAAGTCCGCCTAGCCTCGTTTCAGGTAACAAATTCTTTCCAAAGTTTAACTCGAGAATATGGCTAATGGGGCTAATTTGAAAGGGAACAAAAGAATAGTAAGATTGACGTCATTTATGAATAAGATCTATTCTTGCATCAGAACGGCTAAAAGATACAGTGATCTGACCAGAATTCAAAAATCACCAAGTAGTTGCAAGCCCAGGGGCCCCCTAGGGGGTTTGGAGGGGTGAGGGATCCAGAAGAATTGTTTTGAGTTTAAAATTTTGGCCATTGAAGGGAATTCTTTGTATGTACTAAGACGCCTGGATTTTTTTACTGGGCTTGCTAAAAAAGTAGGGAGTTTTTTCAGATAGACAAAAACTGATTTTTTGTTTAAAATATGAACCTCTATCAGCCTCCTCGCATCATTAAAATGTGCGAGTGGGACTCCTTGGATTGCAAGCGACATCCACTTACACACTCACAAACACAGACCCTTTTTTGTTGGTTTTAAGTTGTTTCATCTCAGTACAAAGTGCTCCTATGATCATGCATATGAATTAGTGCTATGATCATGTATTCCACACAAGTGCTCCTATGATTGTGTATACAAATTATTGCAATGATCATGTATTCCACACGGTGGTCCTATGATCATGTGTGTGAATTAGTGTGACGATCATGTATTCAACACAAGTGCTCCTATGATCTAATCATGTTTATGAATTATTGCGATGATAACAGTGCTCCTATGGTCATGTATATGAATTATGACGCTAATCATTTATTCCACACAAGTGCTCCTATGATTGTGTATATGGATTATTGCGATGGTCATGTATTCAACACAAATGCTCCTATGATCTGATCATGTATATGAATTATTGCGATGATCACATATTCCACACAAGTGCTCCTATGATCATGTATATTAAGTGTTTAGTGATTATGTGTTCCAGAGACAGTGTCCTTGTCACTGCAGAGTGAGTTAAAACAACAGTACAACGCATTAGCAGAGCTTCTCAGACATTTCTGGTCTTGTTTTCCTGTGACGTCACAGTTCCTCGAAGAAAAGGTACAATGCGCTATTCCGATTTACGCTCCATTGCTTACAAACAAAGCCTTGAACTTTAGCCAAGCTCTAACTTCTGATACATTTACTATAACTTGGCCTCGACTTGATGGTTTTGTTCATGAGCAACGGAGTGTAGCTCAGAAATGGGTGATTGAAGCATGTTTGTTCCCAGGAATTTTTTGTTCGGGGTAAATCTAGGCGAGTTTGTGTCAGGAACCTGGGTATAAGAAAAATTGAAGAATTTGGACAATTCAGCAGAACTGGTACTAACTTATACAACTGAGTCGACTGGAACAAGTTGGGTAAAGTCTTCAGCCTTCTTGCTGAAGGACACAACACAGTGGTCTGACCGGGGCTTGAATTTGCAACCCTAGGACAGTAACTGCTTGCCCACTGGAATACGCATATTGAAATAGAATAAGCATTAAACAGATATTGGACTAAATATCTGGAATATTCTGGTAAAATCCCAAATAAGTATCCTAGTGCAGTTTTGATTCAAAGAGTTGTAAATTTGGTACCTTTGTCTCCTAGGTTACACGCATGGGAGAAAGTTTAGAGAAGTACAAGAATGCAAAACTATCGCAGTTTAAGAGCAAAGTGGCGAGTGAAAACTCCCATGTAAGTAAAATCCTATTGTCTTTCTTACCATATTTATTGGAACAGGCATTTATTAAACTTTTGGTCGTTTTAGAGGAGCGCTTAATTGAGAGGGGCGCTTATTCGAGGTAGGTTGCTTATTCGAGGGAGGGCGGTTATTCAAGGGAGGATGCTTATTCTATGGAGGGCGCTTATTCTATAGAGGGCGCTTATTCTATCGAGGGCTCTTATTCAAGGGAGGGCACTTGTTAGATTTTCACCCTTTTTGTCGTAAAGATAATCGAAACAAGTTCTAAACAGAAACATATCGAAAAAGAGTTTTGATTCCAGTATTCATTGTATACAGTCTAACAAATACTGTCTAACAGACGCGATAAAGTCTATCAAAACATTTCAGTTTAAACAAACAATGACCAACAACAAGCAGCAGTCTTGTTCTAGCGGTATCTAAGCGATTCTAATAAAACACGATTTTGGTACTTTTTAGGGGCGTTTCATTAATTTTTTGTCCTTTATGAGAACCAGTAAGTTTGGCCGAGGCGCATTCTTCATTTCTTAGCGATTTGAGTCTCATTGTACTTAAATTGTTTTCATTTCTTTGTGTTGTTTAAATAGAAGAAAAACTAAACCTAAGATTTTCCAATACATACGAATTTAATCAGTTCATCCTCACGGGTTTATCGTGGATTTGCCGAGCCAATTCCAGTGATTATAAACTGCGAATCATTTGTTATTTATAAACAGCTCTTGAGCTTGAGCCTCGGCTCGTTCTTTTAAAAAGTGTTGAATTTTGGCGAATCTGAGCCTGGTTTTCTTGTAAGGGACAGACCAGTTGATCTCGTGGGGGTGGGGGGTGGAAGGTCAGGAGTTTTTTCATTAAAACGCAGGGGAGGGCCAACAGTTCTTTTGGAAAAAAATACCAAAATTCCCCAGCCCGCCCCCCCCA
>JAOBRD021132856.1:7646-44817 GCA_027575215.2 Hydrozoanthus sils | reverse complement strand
ACAAGTTGTACGGTGCAATGCATATATACCTGGGAGGTGGTCATTATCGCGAACTATACAATGCAATGCATATATACCTGGGGAGGTAGTCATTATTGCAGGCTATACAGTGCAAAGCATATATACCTGGGAGGCGGTCGTTATCACAAGCTAGACATTGCACAAATTTTCTCACGTGTATAGCGAACGTTATTTCGTAACAAATATATGCTTAGTTTTCATTCGGTAGTTTTTATTTGTGAATGAAATTTGAACAAAATGCTCCAACTAACAAAACTGTCTAGTTGCAAAAAGTTTCCAGCATTTGGGATGAACACAAGAGGCTTTGATGTTGGATTTGTTCAGTTATCTCTCGCGAGCTCCGTTTTCTAATAACAGCCTCGCACTTGACTAAAGGTCAATCTATGCTTCGAAAAAGTGCCACGCGTATTCAAGATTAAGCCAGAACAAGGTTTGGCTTGGATTCAACTTTACAGAGCGCGACTTAAAAAATCTCAAAATGTGCAGTGTTTGTAATAAAAAGCTGCACATTATTAATTAAGTGCAATACATACAAACTTTGAAGGAGGTTTTTCTCGCTAGCTATATAGATTGTAATGTATATACACCAAGGAGGTGGCTGTTATTATTCCGTCCGTGCTTGCTGTCGTAAATGATTTTGATGTACGTGTCCTTATACGCCTTTTTCAAGAGATTGCTCAACCGCTTTTTATCTACTATTACTTACGATTGCCTTTACGCCTTATGGCTTGTATCTTTGATTCTTTAATGTTTTCTGTACAAACGTGTACAAAATTTTATCATTTAGACTCAATGATGCCACGTTATCTTGTTTCCTTTTTCTGTTGATTGTCTATAATATAGAAGTTTTTACAAACAAGTTTTCAAGTCTTATCTAAGAGAGTCGATCTTTTAAACATTTAAATGATAGATCTTCCTTGCTTAAAAAAGATTGTTGGCTTTGAAGCTGTCTCACAAGTGAAACGAAAAGTTCCGGCATAGTTCTACTCTGACAAGAGCTCCTTATATATTTTGCCTTGTTACCGAAATTTTTTTGTTGAATTCGTGTTTGTGCTTGTGTTTGTAAAGATTTTAAGGGTAAACTTAAAAATTTTATTCAGTTTTTTCAGCGAGGAGGAAAAAGCATAATCCCAGTAAGAGTTGTTCAAGCAATAAGGAGATAAACAACGAACAGAACTAAGACAAATTCGAAAAATGCCCTGCATTACTTATCAAAGTATACATTAAGTATACAAGTAGGATTTATTAATAAACCCAAATGCCTCTTGTATGCAAACTGCGAGAACTTAATTCACAAAGGTTTGAATCTTGTCACTCAGATGAAGAGGCGCCACACGTCTGCTTGTTTGTTCCCTCATGCGGAGTAACGGCATCATTGCAATGCAGCCGCGTGTCGCCTGGCTTGGCGACCCGCGCACGAGCTGGTTCTCGAATGCTAGTGGGCGTACATTGTTAGCGGGCCTAGCAAAGTCTAATGCCACCCATAAAGTGGATAATCAAAGCTATCCACAGTGAGACAAAACCTTTTTCTTTCATTGCAGTTGTTCTATAAGTATTTTGATATCTCCTTTCAAGAAGTCTTGCACTACTTCAATTAACGAAAAGGGGCAAATCTTTTCTTCTGCTGAAAGGCAACAGTGTTGCGGCCATGGGAGGATTAATTTTAAAATACCTTTGGAAATTTAGTTATCAGATTATACCTCTATGACGTTTATTTTACTCTGATCCGTTAATTTCATTTCGAAGTACTTTACAAATTCAAGTTAAGATTTAGTTTTCTAGTCACGAACTTGAAAATATGACGTTGGTAAGATAATAGCTTATTTTTCCCTTCGTCGCCCACTCTTAATTTTTTTTTCAGTGTTTATTGAATTACGAGATTTATGCGGCGCGTGCCTTGGTTTTTAGAACTGACAAGTGTTGTAATCGGCTGCAGGCTATAGGTCAAAGCCTGGATAGAGACCAAATCAGCTTCAATCCATATATGGCAGAAAAGGGCCCTGGAGTTAACACAAAGCGGCGACTCGGTGGGGCCGGTTAAGACACGTATTGCGTGCTTCTCAAATCCTCTTATGAACCGTCGTCGAATTTTTCAGAATTTTTATGAATTAGAACAGTTCATCATTTAGAAGGGAGATAGCAGTGACATTACAAGTACTATTGCGGGGTTAAGCGCCCAAATAAGCCTTTGAAATGACCTAAGCCGGCCATGGCGATCGAATATTCTAGCTTGAAAGCTTTTGCGAAAGGCAACTATAGGGTTATCAGTATGATCCCAGTTTAAACCATCAATCTTGATTTTTTGATTGTGGGGTTTGTGTGTGATCAGGTCAATGAACCTTCACTCACGCCAAACAAATCAACGCCAACTCTGAACAAGGACACAGCCAGAGGATACAAACCGCCTTTTGCAAACAATATTGTTTCGAGTTGAACTTAGTTTTTATAGAACATATAAAAAGCCTCACGCTTTTGTTGGGTGTTTGCTTTAGTTACGGTCACACATAATAAACATCGATCAACAATTGCTGTTATTTGATACTACCATATATAATCATGAATCGGTCGAACGATCCTCGATAAACGCCCACAACCGTGTGTCATAATGAGTTACATTTCTTTTAGCGATCATAACGAAGTAAGTTTCTCCATGCATGCATGCACCATTATGCTGAGGCGTGTCTGAGGCAGGCGTGTCTGAGGTAGGCGTATCTGAGGCAGGCGTGTCTCAGGCAGGCGTGTCTCAGGCAGGCGTGTCTCAGGCAGGCGTGTCTCAGTTGTGATGTGTAAGGGCGGCCGTCCATTAATGTGCGTTACATGTCGGCTCTCCCGGTGTAACTCGAAGCAACCCACCACGTTTGTTACGTGCTTGAGGAACGTTTGTTTCCGTAAACAAGAAGATGCGTTTTCCTTCAACAATTAATGGAGTCCCAATGCAGTGAAAAAGGGGACAATTTCGTAAAAGCTAGATGCATCTGAGCATGCGCTCAGCCCTCTTAGTTTTCTGTATCAAAAATGTTTATAGAGATGTACTATCTGTTAATATCTTTGAATTACAGGGATAGTAAAGATTATAGAACTAATGATACAGATAAGGTAGTATTGAATAATAAAGGGTAGTTCAAGAAATAGTAAAGGTAGGGCAGGGTAGATTTGAGTACGCAGGAAAACCTTGATGGTGAGTTTGTATCTTTACAGGGAGTTAAACACAGAGTTGGTGTACTGGACGCCTGTTGAAGAAGAAAGCTTGGCAAAAAGCGTTTTGCGTTTCACTGCGATGTGTTTACTAACGGCTGTTAGAAAAAGTAAAGGCCAACTAAGTGCTCTAACTATGAAATTCAAAAGACTTCAACAATTTGTAACAATTCCAACTGCGACATTTATGTTAACGTTTCAAAGACCTTTCGTTAATAAATAAACAAAAGGATAACGAAGTAGCACTGTCAACGTACCAGGTAGCATCTATAATTAATACTGCAGTCGGTGTAGGACCTGTATATGTGTAGCATGGTCAAAATCGAACCTGAAACAAAGAAAAGTGTTTAAAACTCACAATAAGTTTCTGTGTTTACTATGAAGTCTGTCAGAGCCATCCAAACAGAACTGACATTTTGCTCTGGTTGAAGTTAAGCAAGACAACTCAAACTCAGTCAAACAAAATTCGTTAGCCACAATTTAAGCTCAAATGCTTTTCTTGTTGGCGTTCAGTTAGCTGTTCAGTCAAAGATTTGTCCATTTTTTTACTATCTCAATCGTCTCTTATGTTTTACTTTGTCGAGTCGTCTATGTATTGACGTCGGCAAGAATCATTAGCAATTAATAGAACGAGGAAAAAGGCCTAGCTCTCAAGTAGAGCAGTTCAGCCATGAATTCGAAAACAAACGGCCTAATCGCACAAAATGTAGGAGATATATTTGATAACAACATATCTCAAAAGATCATTTGCCTCTTTACGTTATGACTCACAAACTCAAATCAAAACAAAGCAAGTTAGTTGTAATCTAAAGTAGAATTAAAGTCCTTTTTATCCGCTTCTTCCATGCATAGTTACGAAGGAAATCTCACGGCGTTTTGAGTCGGCAAAAAGCGAAAACTAGCATTTTCTTTTCTTTTTAACAATTACGTTTTTGATAAATTACAATGATTTACAATGATTTACAGCTTACTACAATTAAAACGGTTTTTCTTTCTGCGACAGAAAATCATGATTGAACAATAGTCGAAAAAGTTTCACCGAAAACGAGAAACAAAAGTGTCATATAAAACCAACTGACCGCAGAGAGTTGAAAAACAAGTTTTGAAAGCAAACACTGTGCAGACCTTAAGTGCAAATTTCAATCCTACTTTGTCGATATAAAACTAAACAAAAAGGTTTGAAAAACAACGACTCACAAAACACGTTTGTAATTTATTAAAAAAATTGTTGAAAACTTAGTGTTAAATTTTCAATCAGCGAAGTTGACAAATGCTGTCGCATTACTGCAACCGTTTTAAAATTGCAAATAGCAGAGTATTAATCTCAAAGTTATTATCTTTAGCATAATGTCTAGTTTCGAACAGAGTTTTGATAAAGTAAATGGCAGGTGTACGCTGACGTAATTGCGCGCAGACAACTTCAAAAAGTTCAAGAGTTAAATAATTTAATTGATAGCGTTCCAACAGAAAACGCTTTATTTTATAATTACAAGCGTGTTAGACAACATTTTAATAACACTTGCCTGTTTACGACTTTTGTAAAATTTAATTTCTTTTCATTTTGTTCTTTTATTAGAAAAGAGTGAAGCGAAAAGCAGCTGGACTTGTAAAGAACAAACAAAAGGCGCGCGACGAAAACAAAGAAAACGAGCTGTGCGAAAAGCACATTTACTTATCACAGTGCGAGATCTTTCGGGTTCGAATTTTTGTTGATCGATCACTGCTTTAATATATCCTCCTTTTTGGAAAGCTTCCGTCCATAGGAAATCTGCAGATCCTACTGATCGTTATTATCTTTGAAATCGTGGCCGAAATCTTAGTCCACCTTTCTAAGTTTTGTTTGCATTCAAACAGTTTTCCGATAGCTGTGTGTGTAAATTGGATTTTGAATACATGGAGGCTAAGAGCGAAAAAAACATTTTCTTAATTATAGAGATTGATATTAATGTAGGCTGAGTACAGAGCGGTTTACTTATGCAGGGATGTAGAAAGAATGAGGCACGTGTATCGGTGACACTATGAAATCCTGCACCAAATAAAGAACAAAACGAACACAATAAAAAGGTGCAAGTAAAACGACACAGATTTTTAGGAGGCGGGTGTTTTTGTCACCTTTTGAACAAAGCTTTATTTTATTTTAGTCACGATCTTTGGAAAATCATACTTAGTAAAACAAACTTTAATCAATCGTTCGAAACGGCTTTTTAATGGGAATCTGTGTGGCGTGTGCTTATTAGAGTGACTCGACAGAACGAGATTAGATGCTTCGACACGATAACATGTTATTAATAATAACATTTTGTCAAATTGTTCTTGACCTAAAAAGGTGAACAAATGTTCTTTCTTCCTTTACTGGCCTTTCTGTCTTCCCTTTCTTCCAAACTCCGCATTAAATAACAAAAAACAAAACCAACAGCGATTAAGAAAAAATCATTAAGATTTTATCACTGCTTTATTGCAAAATTGAATTCATATGTCACCACAAAAAAGGTTCATCTTTTAAGCTAAGATATTATTAATTTGATTAACGTATATGATTCCCGTAACAGAACTGTTAGAGTTTGGAAACTACATTGTTAGACCTTATATCTCTGTGTGCCTGCTGACCAGAAAAGAAGCTTGAATGTGGCTATTCTGTGACATATTAGTACAGAAAAATAGAAAAGAATTCAGGAAAATCAACAGACTAGCTAGACGTAGACAAACAGACAGACACACTGACAGAAGTCAAATCGGAACAATACACTTAGAGAAATGACACTGTGTAAGGGTCAGAAAAAAAGCTTAAAACCACAGAGGCCTGGCCTTTTGTGCCAGTCAAATGACTATTTCTCTTTAATTAGTCCCAACTATAACAAATCTTCTTTAGTTGAAACTGCTACCAAAAGTTGCACGAGATTATTGAATGTAAGAGTAACTAATATCAAGAAAAAACAATGGAAGTCACAAGGCTTTTATGTATATATCTCCCAACTCACGATTTGTGTCGAAAGCGTTAAATAGATTTGTCGTTACAGTTTTACGCTACTTGATAGGAGACCCTTAGTCTCTTTTCATAGACTTCGTCAATTGCGAGTAACGCCGGTGCTGTGAGTTTTAGTAAGTTTCTTTTCGCTTGGAACTAGTAACTCTGATCGAATACATCTGTACAGAGGTCGCAAAATGATAAAACAAAAATAGGATAAACCGTTTAAATAATCTCTTTTTAAATATGTATAGAGAGAGAGAAAGAGACTGACCGAAAATATTTTATAGACTGAAAAAATTTCCTCCAATATGTCAACCAAATCGGCGCCTAAGTATGCGCAAATGAAAATATATCTAACTTGTGTCGGTAAAACTCTTTTCGTTATTTTCCTATTTTCCCTCTCATGGGAAAATGCCATGGGGGCTTTACTAATGCATATACCGCCAAGATCCCGAGATAACACGTTGTGGACTACGTAAGTACAGAGCCTACATCAAAACTATTCTTCTGACGTTCAAAGATCAAACATTTTGATTAGAGCATTATCTAGCGATAAGCTGAAGATTTTGACTGAAATCTGTTTCTTCAAACGTGTCTTTTTATTCTCAATATCGATTCAAATTTCAATTTCAGTTTCAGTCTTATGAAAATTTTTTTAATTAAAATGAAAGCTTTTCAACTAACGAAAACTTGAATACCGGTTATTGTGCATTCATTATCAGTTCAGTCCGGCGGCACAGGGTTAAACTCGGTGGCCTTTAAATGCATGAGTACACTGAGGGGTAAGACTTTGGGGAGCCTGGGAGCATGATAAACATCGCTCACTGGTCAAGCAAAACTAACACATGAGAGGCAAAACCTAACCGAAAATCTAGACACAAGAGTCAATTTTAATTTCGTTGAGAGCTGTGGCTGTCCCAGTAATCCAGTAAAATAAGCGTGAACGAAGGTGTGATATAGTTTCGATTTTGTTTTGTGGCGTACATTTCAGTCAAACCGGCGGTTTTCTTTCTTTCGCTTAAAAACATGGAGTTTTTAAGAATTTCTTTTGTTATTGAGGTTTTAAACACATCAAACATTAATGATGAAGTAAACAGATTAAAGTAATCTGCTGGTTAACATAAGAAATGTACGATTCTGTTGAATGCCAGGTTGAATCCATGGCGAAAGGAAAGTTTACTGTACAACATATAAAGAGGCCATTTAGAAAAGCTAACATCACCTTTTCTTTATTCTCTCTTACTTTCTTTCTTCTTAATTTAATTTCATCTTGCTTTCTTTATTTTGTTTTTTTTTCTATTTATATGAGCTAAGTTTGTTTTCACTCTAATTTTCAACCACTAGTGGCGACACAAAAACTGGTTTTGAAGTTTGACGCGAGATAAAATAAAAACAAAACTGTGTGACGATAAAACTCAATTAATTTGTGAAAAGTAGCCCAAAAATATTTTTACCCATTGAAGTCGTTTTTCTTTTGTAGCAGAAAACTTCAGTTTAGATAAAGAACATTTCCAACTTTTTCTTTTCCCATTCCAACAGCAACTTTAAATTTCGAATCGAGAGACGTTCGTCTTCTTGTTATATAAACTGAAAAAGTGTTCGTTGTTCTGTGTCGAAATACACTTTCTTTTTATGAGAACCTTTCTTAAACGTGAGGCTGAAAAATGCACAAAAGTTAAGAATATTCCAAGAACGTACTGAGGTGCACAAGATTCTTGAAATTTTTTTCTCAGCTAACGCTCATCAGTTCAACATCACCTTTAGTTGTACAAATGTTTCAAATCTATGTTCTTGCCGCCCATGCACCGTATAGCGGCCAGTTCAGTTTGTGCATCCGGTTGGGTTGTACGAATGGAAAATATCAACGTTGTGCACACCCAGTACTAACAGTTGAGGCTGGAATCCGCAAAATAATTAAGAACATTCAGCCTGACGGCCCAACAATAAGACGTCCTTATAACAAAGAGAGTACATAGTACTTCGGTTTTCATGCCAAGTTGGAATAACTGATCACGTTATAATCTATATACAAAATCAGTCAGCAAGTCATAGTATACATTTTTTTCAAACGATTTTTAATCAAAATACATCACTCAAGAAAAGATGGAAGCTATGTTGAGTAAAGAAGTGATTTTTGATGAGATTACTAGCCAAAAAGCTAAAGTGAACCAAAATGCAGCTGCACTTTGTGTCTGGTGAATACAACCAACGAATGAGATTCACCGCATTAGTTGACCAAAACCAAATTCACTGAAATCGTTGCTGATTTGATCGAAGCAGTGGGTCAAGAAAGTGACCAACTTCACGATTTCATTGATCTTGAGTTCTTACATAAATACTGCGCATAGTGAAAAATCTTAGGCTGTTTTTATTTTCTGCCATTTACACGGTTAGCATACAATCATGAAATTTGGAAAAAAAATATATACACTAACAAAAAATTGCATTTGTAAAATTTTTTGAGCAACCTACTGAATTACGCACGTATGCAAAAAAAACCACTCCCCTGTTGAAAGTATCTCAATTTTATTTTTAGAGTTTTAATGGCTTCCATTTCATGTTCTTACCGGTGTTAAGATGACAAACTTGCTCCAGCCTCGGATGTTAACCTTGGTTAAATGATGACTGTCTCTACCTTATTTTGGCTCAAAAGTTCTCATTGAAATCCAAGTTGAGAAACTTGATGAAATAGTTTGATTTTCTTTTTCTTTCTGTTATCGTTAAGTGCCATTGTGATGGTGTCCGTCAATTGCACCCAAACACTGCCGTGCGACAAAGCACTCCTCAAACTCAAGAGGTTGTAACGCTTGGAAAGCAAAATAAGCTTCGCTTGGCTTTCCCTAGTCTTAGTGAAACCTTTTCTTCAAGAACATATTGTTCTCGCACGCAGAGGATGGAAGGCAGCTCATTTGAGATATTTGGTTGATCTCAAGCCTCTAAAGGCTACAGACAATTAACAGTAGCTAAATGTTCTTATGACAAAACTACGAAGTGCGTTAGGGTTTTTTCCTTTTATAATTTAGCTCTTTATCACTATATCGCAATCGAATGGAAGTTGCGCTTTGAGAAACCATGACAACATCTCGGATGAAGTCGATCAAGCAAAATTTAAGGTAGTGTAAAGAAGAGTTTGCACATATCTACGATAAAGGCTGTTAAAACCGAGAATAAATCAAGCAATCGATTTATCAGAATTGATCTTGTTTGCAAATCTTTGTTGACCATATATCTGATCAGGTGTAAGTCTTTATGCCGCTTCACAGGTATGATGAAAATAAAATCAAGTCACGAGACTTTATCGACTGTTTATATGGTTCACGATTGTGCTTACGAGTACAAGACGAAGTCTACAATGACGGCTGATCGCTATCTCGTTTGTATGCGCACTTGCCAAATTCGAAGACCTGCGCAGAGAGACGAAAATAAAATCGACGAAACGGAGAAGGACTAGACTATGTGGAGAAGATTTTGACACGCGAAGCTTCCTGGTAGTATCTCCTACACGAAAGAAAGGTAAGAAGGTTTTGCAGCTTAAAACAGAATAAGATCTCTCCGCGTATACTTTACAAGACTCTGAGGAAATCGATACTGATGTTTGTGCGATAACTCAGTTTAGTTTTCAAACGAATTTGTGAGTGGGGAGAGTTCTTGCACTGAATTTGCTTAAACATTTTAAAATGAATAAAAGGGAGAACAACATCAAAAGAGAAGTGAGGGGATTACTCGGGTATAGTTTTCGTAGGAGAAGACGGTGCTACTACTGTTTAGTCGCCCACTTTAGAGCGCTAATACCTTATGTGTTATAAGTGATTTGTAAGTTAGTACATAAAGATCTCTACAACATCAGAATCTTGGTATCAACATAGGCGAAATGTATACACACGAAGGGAGATAAACGGGACTGATGTCGATTCCGATCTGATAGGAGCAATTTGATCCCCAACGAACACAAAGTTCAAGCTAGGAGCATCGAGCATAAAACTGCTTTTTCCATAACAGCCTTTAAATTCATTTCTCTTACTTGTTGCTTTTGAAATATATACATACTGCGAAAAAGTGTGGTTACGTATATTTTTATTTGAGTAGATAGATTTTACCCCTGTGTCACCGACATGCGATACGATCGAAGCAACTTTCGCAACGATTTACTTTTTTCCATGGAAAAAACGTCTTCGCAGCTCTCGCGTTTCCGCATGCAAAGATCCTTTACTGCAAGTCTAAAGAAGTTTATTTGGCTTATTTGAGGGAATGTAGTGGCGTTTCAAGACTAGAAAAATGACATGTGTTGTAATAGCATCGCCCTGCATGTATTTATAGCGCGCGATATCACTTGACTTCAGTTTCCCTTTCCCAAGGATCACACCAAGCTACCAATTGGTAATGTGAAAACTCGGAAGTGACTAAAGGCCCGCCGATCAAACAAAAATAAACTGTAACTCAAAGCAAGTTTCTGTTGCGAAATTACAATTACAGCAGGTTTTCTTAATCATATCAACGACTTGTTTTCAATCTTGCCATTTCAAAGATTAGATCAGAAATATTCAAAGCATGAACTTCGCAAATCACCGTTAACTGAATAAGACATCAGCTACAACCACTATAAAAGCTTTTTACCTCTAACATAAAATAAATTCTTGTCACTTTTTCGTATTTTTGTGGTGCGCGTTTTATCTTAAGTTGCTGTATTTGAAGAGGCCTCGGACACAATTCTTGATAAGCGTACGGTTTGCATAACGTTTAGCCCAACTAGTTGATTTTGGCCTTAGATTTACAGTTTATCTCGGCTGCTGAAGCGTCTATTATCGTTATCCTGGTCAAGTTTCATTCATTGTCCATCTTTGTGGTCAGTCGCTTTGAAGCTTGTATATCAGTATTACTTGAAACATCTCGTTTGGTATAACGAATAAAAATTTATCTGTGAAAAGAAATGCTGCATAAACTTCGAAGCGACATATCGGTTCATGGACACAACAGTGTGTGAATAGAAAAAGCGTCATGTTTTTTACTTGGGTAAGTGCGAAAATGATTATTTTATTTCCTTTCAGATTTCCACTTATAAAATTGCTATTTTTGTATAAATACAGAACACCCTTTCGAAACTTCAGCGAGTTTTGATCCGCGATATTCAATATCTCAACAGCTGTGTCAAATGCTGTTCTGGGTGCGGTTGTTGTTTTGTCTCAGTCATAGACAAGTTTGGTTTCACAAGAGACAGATCCGTGGAAATCTGCACATTTATCGGCAGATTTTACCCTGAAACAAAATTCCCTCGCCCAGAGCTGTTATTATCGAAAAGATAGAAAAACCAAATTACCGAAACATCTCAAAACGGTTAATTTATACAGTTTTATTGATGGAATGTTCATGGATGAAGATCGCAGATTCGAGATTCTCAAAATACTGACGCAAGAAAATTTATTCTGCAAGGTACAGCAAGATCCTTGAAGTTTAATAAAAATAACATTGGGAACATTTTTTATCGCGAGCAAAACAAGTTCTTGTTGTATAAAGTCTATTTTTCTATAAGTTAATTTTTGAAACAGAAAATCTGAATAAGAGGCGTTATTAAATTTAGCGGTTTTGAAATCGGTAGATTATCAATCTTGATATAACGTTTTACCGGCAGGCCTGCTAAACTTTTAGCTTTTACCTTTAGCGCTTGTTTTCGGTTAAATTTTGTAAAACACGTCGAATCTCTAAAATATTTTCGAAAGAGTGTTTTTAGAAACCGACGTGTTTGGATAATTTTTGACATTTCTAAAAACTTCTCGGCTCCAGTGCGCTAAACACGCATTAATAGAAGAATAATATATTTTGAGCCTGAAAACGTGAATGGATAAAAAAAAAGTTGACAACTGCGTAAATTCGAACGAAATATTGAATTGATGTATCGAACAGGAAAGCCTTTGCATTGAAACAATTTATAGTTGCGAGCGTACTTTTGTAAAGTAAAAGCTATTGAGTTTCTGTCCTATTACGAGGCGTTAAGTCAGCGTTATTTTTGTTGAGGTAAAGATTGTATGCAAACTACTGACATGAGTGCCCACGTTTTAATTTTTGCGAGCACTGTGCACAAAATGGCAAGAAAACTAAAATGGCATTTTTAATTCTCTATAGAAGAAACACGGTGTATGAATATACATTTATGAACCATCCTGAAAAGCCTAACAAGCAGCGGAAAAAGGGAAGAGTTAAAACAAAAACAGGAAATTCGTGATATTACTTTCTTTTAAACCACATTTTATTTCAAAATGAAAGGACCAAGATAAAGATAAGACTGATGGAGCGATATCGCGGAATTGGACAAGCACTCAACCCTGGCTAACAGAGTTTCACTGCCGGAAGTCGCTTCACGCTGTGTATATTGTTTGACAAAATCTTCAAATTGGGGCAAATATCAGATATCAGATGAAAAATCAAACTTTCTCCAGTTCTTTCATCTTACAAATGATCTTATCGTTTTTTCATGTGAACTCAACGAATGCTCTTTTTGGTAAAATAATATCTTTGCTGCAACAGAAATTTTAATTCATTGATTTTCTGATTTTTTAAATTTCATTTTTGGTCTAGAACTAATGTTTTCTAGACTCTTTCACGTTCGTTTTGAATCAAAAGAAACAGTTCGTCCTCTATATTTTTTGTCTTTTCAGTTTACTTTATTCTTAAATAGTGTATAGTCTTAATGCGAAATGTTCAGAGCCAAATGAATGCAATGCTCAAAATAAACAAATTTGTGTTTACTCGTGCTAAAGAGATCCTAAATGCAGACGATGTGCCTAAAAGCTAGAATACCGAGTGGGTATTTTGGCAAAGGGGTTTTGTTAATGCCTTTTTGTTAATAGCTACCATGAATGTTTCACAGCGGGGTGAAGCGAACTTAACAGTTGGCTCAGTTATAAGGAGCCCAGAGGAATACCAATATTAAATAACGACCGTTGTCAGAAAGACGTGCATATTTTGTTGCATTTTTTCCCAATTTGCAGCTGCAAATGTTCGTATATTTTCCAAAGGGATTTATGCCGTGCGATTGGCGTTTGTCAAAAAGTTAACTGTAGAGTTTAACTAATCAATTTCTTGTCCGTTTGTTATCTATTAACACACTACAAGATTGGAAGCGGTAAAAATTTGTAAATAACTGAAATAAACTGACAGTGTTACTGAAAAACTTACTACAAAACTTTTAGACCGCAAAACTACTTGGCATCGTTGACTGAAAGTTCGAAGCCTTAATTCAAAGTAGTGTGCAGACAGTAGTGTTTTGAGTAGGTTGCTCAAATTAACTATCAGCAAAATTATCAGTGCATGAGTTCGTACAGTTTTTCCTTCAGCCGTGACACCTTAGGTCAATGCTTCGCGGCTGTTCAAGTTGCAGAACACAATACATCTAAGACATCTTTGGTAGAGAATTGCCTTCTTTGTTTTTCTCTCACTATAGTTTTTCCCACTTTTTAAAACAAAGGAAGATATTTTTAAAAAAGATATCGCGCGAACTGAAACCAGTTCTTGTATTATGACTGACTTGAAAGGTTCCTCATCCAATATTTATTTTTCTTCTTTTTAAATAGTAGACCTTAATTGAATAAAACTTCCCGTATTATGTTATATTGTATTGGAAGAAAGATGTTCAAAGTTGTTAAAAACTTTTAACTAATTCATTTTAAAAGTAGGCGAGGATGCAGATAAACAGATCAGCAAAAGTTTTCAACTGCCCGCGACAAGAAAGAAATTAAATTGATGTTTCCCAAGTCGTTGTACTCGAGAAAGAAGACGTCTTTCAAATTCAAGCTAGTTTCAATTGGCTGACGACAGAAAACTTAGTACAAAATTACAAAGTAACATGAATCAGCACCGAATATAATTGAACAAATTACAAAATAGTTTTCTGGATGTTTCCCGACCATGAAAAGTCGATTCGGTGTTCTGGCTGGTCAAGTATTGGCCATGTAAACACAGAAAGCGAGAGGAAAACTCAATTAAAATGGCAGGAAATTCTATAAACAATAGTTGTAAAGATAAGCAAACAGCTACGAATAAAAGCTTGACTTGCGTGAGTCGGTAGGATCTTGAAAACAGAACAACTCCCCACAAGCTTTAATTAGCCTTCTAAACAGAAAAATAAAGTGATTTCGCATCACATTTCAACAAAAATCTAAACAGTTGCCGCTATCAGGTTTTCACTATTATGAATTGCTGTGATCAGACAAAACTGAGAATGTTGAGTAAAAATGATTTCACCAGAGATGAAACAATACCTTAAAAACCTAGTACCACATATGTAATCTTTATTCGACCGATCTTTCCGGCTTTCCTGTGTCGATAAGAGGCTCTTTGCTTTCCGAGTGTGACTGTGCAGTGTAGCACGTTCTCTGTTTCATTTCAAAGCGCGTAAAAAGCGCTTTCATCGTTTACAAAAGCGAGGAAAATGGTTCCAGATTACTTGATTGAAAGGTAAAACGTTTTCCGTGAATTGTCGTTAAATGCCTGATGGCCGTTTGAATAAGACAAATAGTGCAACACTTCTGTCACCCATCTGCACTGCCAGCTGATCACGTGCTCCGCGCATACACCACTTGCATGTATTTAGTAAATCACCGCACTAAACCATTTCATTTCAAGTTAGTTATTTCATATTGTAAATAACGGCCGACTGAATTAATTGGATTTTGATGAATGAATCCCTAATTTAAGGCGCCCTAGTGAAAGAAAGAATTCACTTCAGTCTTGTCTGTCCTCAGGAAAGGAACAAAATCCAGTAGAAAAGATTTTCTAAATAATCGTGAGTACAAAATGTTATGTCTAATTATAATAGATGAAAAAAACGGTTATGAATGTACACAAGATTAGTGACAAAGTCTCTTATCTTATTAGAGGCTGGAAACTAGTTTTTTACTTCCCTTGTCAAACAATTTCTTGTTCAAAAAAATTACCTTAAATTTGAATTCGAGAGAACCAGAGCCTGGTTAAGGACCAATGGCAATAGTTAACTGTCCCATCTGATTTGGATCAGAGCGTCTAAAATAACTCCTAATCTTTGTCTTGCTAGAATTCAAGTTTTTTGTTGTGAAACTTTAAACCTAAAATATATCGGCCAACATCTTAAAGATAAAACTTGGCCTGTTTTGCAGCCTTCGCTCATTTAACTCGTTTTACATACTAATATAACTTAACTAAGATCGAGATAAATTTGTGCTTTCAAAAACGGCACGTGAAAATCAAGGTCTCGATCGAGCCTCAGTAGTATTTCGAAATAAAACATTTTTCAAGAGCTCAATTTTTAAAGTTTTTTTTTTCTTTTTCGTTCTTTTTAGCTAAACCAAAAGAAAACAAAAAAGTCATATTATTAATCTTCTCATCACACCTTGAGAAAAGATAAACTCGATCGCATGCGCAAGTTACTGTCAGCCATCAAAACAAACATGCGTTATCTCGGATATATTTTATCATTGGATTTTTTGGGTAAAGAAAACTGGCGTCACAGAAATAAATCCATATCATCTTTTAGACAAGACTGATTGCATATGCTTCGATATTAGCTAAATTGATCTTCAACAAATCCCTAAGAACTTTCTCAAATCGTACTCAGTAAGGTTTGAGCGTTTTAAAACAGCGTTTGCGAACTTCGTAGTTCACTAAACAGGCTCATTTTCTCAGGTAATTACGAAAACCTCTTGGAACGGTGAAAAAAAATTCGCCACATTTAGCTGTGAACACATTAAAGATCTATTTGACTACAGTTTTGCCAGTGTACCTCGTATTATCTCATGTGTCACAGATTGACCCTAAATACAACCGATTCGATAAAGAAAAAACGTTAACACAAATTCAAGTTTCATGACGAAATATCACGCCTTGCCATGTAAATCGGTTTGTCCGTGTTACTGTACATAACTTGGTCGAGTTGATTCCTGGCTGTTAACTCGATGGGAAACCGCGACTCGGCGTAAAATTAACAAACATGAAAAATAGCCGTGGTAATACTATTTATAAAAGACTGAAAGGCGTCGATCAACTTTGGTAGAACTGAAAGAAATTTAAACAATTTCCAATAAACTCCAAATCAATGTCAGAAAAGCGCGCGGCTTGGCATTACTTTGACACCTTCATTAAAATTCGTAAGATGCGCGGAAAGGAAATTTCGAGTCGTGGAGTCACCCAGATGGTGCAAGTATGGCCTCTTTAGATTGCATAAACAAAGTGTTTACAAACTCGAAATTATCTTATTAATTCAGTATTATATAGTTCTCATAGCAAATTCCCGGTGCTGTTTTCTATTCTACCTGAAAAGAAGTTTGCATACACAATTCGTCAAGACGGGCTTCTTAAGAAGACAGATGGACGATATTTACTTGAAACAAAACGATTACTTTTTAATCAATTTGTTCGACAAGCCGACATATACTTTTGTTCTTGAATATTTTTAAGATGGATTAAATCCTTTAAATTTCTAAGCCTTTTTTCTTCTAAAACTACCAAAACATTTTTTGGAAGTTCACAAAACAAAAAAAATTGTCCTAATTGAAGGGTCTTACCACTGAAAAATTAGCTGTCGCGAAATTACTAATTTGTTTTCATCAACTTTTCTAAATTTAGAATGACGCAAAAGAAAAAGAGTATCAGTTGATGTCACACAAAAGTGACTTTTCCGCAGCTATTCTTGATTAGAAAGCTATTTTGACAGTCGTCCACAAACGAGAAAAAAGTTGTAATGTGTAGGTTTTGACGCGTAAATTAAATTGAAACATAGACATTAAATCAACCCCTTTGCTCTTATTCAACTTTGAAACGTTCAAGGTCCTAAAAATTTTGCTCTGCTTCCAAATCTTATTAACTGAAAGCAGGAAGCTCTAATCAGGAAGATATTTACAAAAGCTCGCACATAAGGCAGTCCGAGAAAATAATACTTCCATAGTTGGTGGTTTGTATCTTGACATTATAATCATAAGTTTGGTTTCCGCAGATTTTGTGCTCTGATTCACCTACCGAACCCCAGATATTGAGTAAACAGAGGCAGGGACAGTTTCCGTTTCTAATTGGGTCAAGCATTAAGTTAAGTTTTTTTACACTTAAATGCAGAATATAGCGTGAAAAACAGTTGAATGGCGATCAACCTTCCAGTCTTTGTTCGGCATTAAAATTACAAGGTTAGCGAAGCCGGTGCGCAACCCTTGGCGGCAAATGGATCCAATCAACATACCGTTCGAAGCTCAATATGGAAGTGTGGCGCCAGCGAAGCTGCGAGCAAGCACTTCTCTAGTTATGCGTTTAACTTATATGCTTTCAAGTACTTTACGACATAGCGAAATTTGGCGCTAAGAATCGTTTAGTTCGAGCATGGGAGACTGCGAAAATGAATGCAAAGAAAATCGACCATGTACTCAGAATATCGAATCCATCTTGCGTGTGTCGTGGTCGGCATTGCAAAAGCATGTGGAGCATAGACAAAGCACTGAGCCCGGCGCCATAACGGCGCCTCATCAACTAAACCTTATAAATAGCTTGTAACATTAGCTTCCACCTCAAAACGAAACACTCGAAAGAAAAAGTTACTTCTTCGGATCGTCTGTCTACCATAAGCGCATAACTGTCGTAAGGTGAGTACATTTTTAGCGCCTTTGGAAACTACTAATGGGATTAAGGTAAAGACTGTGTTTGAGCTTCTTCAGTTTTCTGTGAGTCAACTTACGTAGCGACAATGGAGTCTTCGTTTAACTCAAATATTGCACCGATATGGAATACCGGCTAACCCTTGAAGTAAACAAGCTCACCATCGGCTGTGGCCATTAATTTTAACCGGTGACTTTCCGCTGCGCTGAAAGATGCGTTTTAACCTGTTTAATCACGAAAGATCAGCGAAAATTGGAGTAGCTGGGCCGCGCACCAGGAGATTGATGAGTTTATCTCGATAAGTTAGAAGTCCCTTCAAGAAACAACAACTTGAATTTGTAAATACCTATACATCACCATAGGAGAATATTAAATGTGCCTGCATTCTGATTAAGTGTTTACAATAATGCAATATCTTACGCTCTTTATTTCTCGGTTGATTTTCTATGATTGAAGAAGAGCTGCGTACAAAGAGACTTGACTGTGCCAGCGATTTGTACATATGTACTATTATAGTGGATAATCCAGATTTCAACTATGATAAATTGTGTGTTGAGATTTTGTCACTCGCTCTCTACTAACAAACAGCTGCGTGAATGTCCTAAAAGACCTATTATGAAACCATTAGTTCTGTGTTACTTTGATGGAAGTTCATCATTTATGCATAGATTATCACACTTCGTGGACAAAGGCTCTAGCATTAAAATTAGCCTGATTTTTATTAGCTTCTTGGTAGCCAGTTGCGACTGAGAAATGTGATTTAAGCCTACTATGAGATGAATCAATTTTTTTTTCATAACCCATAACTCTCTGCTATTTCATTATTCCTCGTTTTGCAGATTCAAACTCATTTCTCATTTATCAAAAATCAATAGTAGAAGTCGGCATTGAGTTTTTATGTTGATGGTTTCACGTTATTTCACTGATCAGTTTTTTTTTCGTTCGTTGGTATAAACTTCATAAGTTTGCAATTGATAGCAAGGTAGCTTCTTGTTTGAAAAACCATAGGAAGAATTATGCTTACGAAAATCAACCAAATACTGCGCGACATCTGACAGAACTCATATGTCTTCATAAAATTATAGAAATGGTTTACTAGATTCAATTATGTCAAAATTGGGTTGAAAAACCGCAGTTATCAAAAATTAATGTTCCGCTAAAACCTTTCAATCAGTGTAACAATAGTCGACAACTTATCAAAAAAGAGATGCAAACACAGTTCGCCCTCACACCTCAACCAAATCAAGGGGGAGGGAAAAATTCGCAGTGGCAACAATCGTATCAGTAGTAGATTTGTTCAAATATTGAGAAACATTTATCCTCTCTGTGTTTGAGCAAACACTCATTATCATCTCATCAGAAAACTGTTGCGTTTCCACATAGGGAAGAAAACTTCGAGACAATTCAGCATTAATTATTTAGCTTTCAATTTAGAGATAAATTCTGGGGTTGCAAACCAACACATCGTTTTGTGTATTCCGCCTGTTGCCACTAAACACGGACGGGCAATAGCAACAAGCAGGTAAGATATGAACAGCTACACCTGAGGTCGCACTTCTGGGTCACGGCCTTTGTAGGTTCACAACCTATCAACTCATATCAAACCTAGATCCAAAAATGTGATAATTATACAATTATCGATTTTAGATAGAATGATTGATAAGTCGTGCGAACTCCTCGCCACTTGGTCTATGCTGTGAGGTAGGCCAAGAAGCGTGGCTAGTTTCGAAATCTTAAGGCATTTCCGGTATCCTTGCATGATCCGTTTTGAGGCTCTAGTGTCCCACAAAAAAACTCTCCTCGCAAGATCTCTTTTTCAATCTTTGTTTTGAGTTCTTATCGCAAAGTAAACAAACGAGAAGTGGTAGAATTGACGAGAACCAAAAACAGTGCTCGTTCTTTCGTTTACGGGCCCAGAATCAAAGAAACCGACAATAGACTATGCGTCGCCTTGCTGACCTTCCAAGCATTTTCCCATTAAACAAAAATGTGTTTCTCTACAGCAAGGTGGACAGAAGCGGTAGCAAATTACATACAGAATCAAAATGGGATTTCTAACTTGTATCACGCTTTTTATTAATTACCTCCGAGGTGTTATAAGGATGATAGTAAAGAATCACTCTTTTTCGTCCCCTTCACTTCCTTTTGTCCAATGCAAGGATAACCACGCGGATTGAATTAACAACCTTAAACCATGACGATTAAAACAAAAGACAAAGTGTTTCAAAAAGAGTTCCACAAACATAGTCAAGGATAATAGTCTATGAATCTATTCCCTTTTTTGGCCTAAACAAGAAAGCATTTTCCTTTTGTGTTCCTATGACTTCATGCAGGCAACGTTAATGCTTCGTAATAGCGAAAAACTGCCTTCTATATAAAACTAACAAGCGTCGACTCGCTGATAAACAGACTGCTGATTAAGCCTGAGGTGTCCAAACTACATCAATTTTATAACTCCCGAATCTCTACAATTACAAGGTTTAGGGAACAATAAACGACAAGAAGTAATTTGTAGGTGACAAGAGACTCTAGGCTTTGTATTTATCACTTTTGTTTTCCTGGACTTTTTTGAGTGGCCAAGCTTGGTTAACCAGGCCTGACAAGTTCAAGTTTTCGTGCACCCTGCCCATATAGCACGCTTTCGTAGTAAGCTCGTCAGTCACATCTTCAGTTGTGCTTAGCGGCCAAACTGAAGATACTAGCCACTGCAAAACTGTGAATCATCAACAAACAAACAACGGAAAGAGTTGCTAGCTCACTGGCCCCAACACTCGGCAAGGTAACTAAAGTTCAGTCACAGAATGGAAAGTAAGACTTCGGTAGAAACGGCAGACGAGCTTGAAGAGTAGCACTTGAGGTCGTTTGGCTTGTTTGTATCTGTGCGTGCTTGTTATTCAAAGCTGCTAACGAATGTGAAATTCTTCTTAAGCAAAATCTCCGAGCCAGAAGGTCAAATTAAGGTAGCTTAGAAAGTTCATTTTGAACTCGAGAAGGGAAAACGTTTTTTGCAAGCAACTTTTCTAAGCAAAGCATCAAGTGTTCGCCAAATCTCTCTTCAACTGAACGTTTTCTTCGAAACTTTCAACAAAACAGATCAATGAATTCTTTACTTCCAAACCCGTTTATCTTAAGATATCGAGAACTTTATCAGTCAAAGACTTGTAGTTATATGCCTCAATGAGCGCGGAATAATAAACTGTGAGAACGGTGAAATTGGCTACACAGATAAGGCGATTCGGATCATAATGACACGTTGCCGTCCATGACTATAGGTCATGATAAGAGTGACTTAGAAACCGAGGATAATTACATAAGTTTAAGCATCTCGCTGGATATATTTAAGTAGTCAAGTCCTTTGCTTGCTATCTTTGCTTATAGTTCTTAACTACTGACGCGTCTAACAATCGAGGCAAGCGAGGGAATTTTGAGTTAATATGTAAGCGGTTAGCGAGTCACGCGTCTCTAGCTATGATTCAAGGCTACAAGGCCTACACAAATTATTCTCTCTATTGATATGCTAATAGTAATACGGTAGTGACATCTCAAAAGGGCGCTTTATCTTTTCTAGTTCTTGTTATAACTTAGATTATTTTGAAATTTGATTATAAATGCTGTCAAGTCTGATAACTATTTTGAAATTAGCCCGAGATTTGTTCTTTCCTTAATAACAGCCCAACATATAATAAATGCTAAAGCGATACCACCCCGAAACGATTTGTTTAAATTGCGTCTTTGTATCCAAAAAAAGATAAGAATAACTATCGAAATGGAGATAAGTGTAGAGAAGGAAATTTTAGTTTCCTTCTATTAAAAGTTTCCTGGTTTAAAACGTAATACTATTCAGTGTCAAACCACAATTCTTATTTAAGACACTTAATCAAGAGAAGCTACTGGAAAACTAATCTGCTTTGGTCAATACAAGATTAGACAGGACTATCTCATCTTGTTTTGTTTTGAAGACAACCTCTTATTAAGTTTACTCTTCTTTAGAAAACCAACAAATTTTCTCAAATCGAATATCAAAGGTGTTAGCTCAACCGTCAAATACTGATAATCTTAAACACAGCTCTTATGTACAGCTTCTGCCAGGTTGACTCTTGCGAAGTCAAGCCCTTCCTCAACTATGTATTATGTGATTCTGGTGCTCTGCAGTGGAAAAATTTTCAGTATTTTTCAAGAACTTGAGAAGTAATAAATATTTGTCACAATGTTCGCTGTTAAGATTTTTGTTTGTGTTAAATGTTATGCAACTCTATATTGCGAGTTTGTCAGCGTACAATAAAATCTGGAAGCAGATGGTATTTCAATGAATTAAGCCGTGTTTTGGATGCACACGACTACTCTATTATCGGAATGAACTTTTTGATGCCGATGAAAAGCTCTAAGCTTCTTTTGTCAAGAACCTCCTACATTCTAAATATACTCTACACTGAATTTGATTTCCTTTCTTATTGTGTTGCGGTTTTGTAAAACGCTCAAGTTCTGTCAGCGAAAATTGCTGGGCGACGCTTTAGGACTGTTTTATGTCAGATTAAGGGGACGCAAGCCGTACCCTTCAACGATAAAATTAGCTCTTGGCTCTGTGGTATAGAGATCTACCTACCGCGTTGATAAATTCTCTGCTTGAATTTATGACCTAGCTTCCTGCGAGAAAACGTTTGAACCAATTGCTTCTAAATAACAGAATAATGAGATTTACTAGAGTCGGGTTACCTGAATTTTTCTTTGCTGTCACTCCGTAATCATTGAATGAAACATTGGAACTTTCTCTAAAATATCTGAAGCAATGTTTGAAGTCCGACTAATAGATTAAGCTTTCTGTCCGTCAGCTATCTCCAATAACTTACAAATCGTCTGGACTTACAAGGATCCCTGCATGTTTCCTGGCCAGCCTAATCAAGTTATGAAGAACTGAAGGTAAAGGCATTGATTCCAGGAAGTTATGACTTGCAAAATAAATTATACAATCATCATAAGCACTTCACTCTCTACATGTAATCCTATTTTTGTCAGCAAACCTCCCTTTATCGGAGTATCAACGCCAACAGCAAAGTTAAACATTGATCCGCTCTATAGCTTGCAGAAATTAAGACGATACACTTGATTTCGATAAAGATTTGCACTTCAAACATTTCACCCGTGCAATATGTGTTCAAGATAGTACGCTATCTGATAAAAACTAAATGGTTTCCTGTCGAAAACATTTCAAATTATCACTTTTCTACGAAAACTTCGAAACAATGTTTGACATCAAAACTGTAGAAACTCAGTTTGGGGGGTGGCGATAATGTTTAGTGCATCCTTTCCGGAGATTTCATTTCTCAAAACAAGTCAAAATTTGTAATAAACATAGCGTCTTTTTGAAAATCAGGAAAGCCGTCATCCATCTAGTGATTTAATACGAGATAGATTTCATCACTAGAACAGTATGTACACAACGCCAAAAGAAGAGTGTTTTACTGATAACCCTTCCTCTTGAAGTTATCTCTAGGAAGGCTTTGCGTATGTGTTTAAGAACTCAGACTGTCCGTCCGTGTGTAACAAAAGATATTGTTAATTTAACTGTTCAGTTGCTCAAAACCAAACAGACTGGTCTTTCGGGCGTAGATGAAGCATTCAAACTGATCCGGCGCGTCCAAGCGTCACTTATTAACATTGCAAAATAAGTTTTTTTGCAAAATGGCGTCTTTTCTTCAAAGTCATTCAAGAACATGCATGATGGGAAATCTCTGCCCACTGGTCTACCTCAAAGAAAAAGCAATAGACTTGGGGACATTGCCCGGTAAATATTTTACTTTTTTTTTTTTATTTCAAAGTTGTGGTCGTGGAATTATGGACCATTGTAAGTACTTTTTCAAAATCGGAGTGTTTCAGTTTCAAATGTTTTAAAAAATCCTTTTCAGAAGTAGTCTTGATAAGAATTTCAAACAAAAATATCGAGCGGGCACGAGTTTGTAACTAAATTAAAAGCTAAAGGACTAATTGTACATATTGCTTCAAACTTACGGGCTGTAATGGCGATGTCATTTAATTAATTGTCAAAATTGTGAAAACTGTGATAAAAACACATCAAGAAAGGTGGCCATCAATATTTCATAAGGACTATTTCTAGCCAAGGAACTAATGAAGTTTTCGTAAACCAAATTACAAAGAAAATCAACGATTTCTCAATCACTATCAGTATTTAATTCAAAAATGTATAGTCTAAAACTCTTTCATTAAGCCTTGAAAAGCCGATTTTGTTTCAAAGTTTAATTCACGGGGGGTAAAATGTCCTACCGTGACTCTGGAGTAATATTTGGAAAACAGAGCCGCCTTACTTGTTAAATTTTAAACGATTTCACCCTCTTGAAAGAAGCATTTTTATTCTGCTCTTAAAACGAATTACGTTATTTTGGTAATTTCGAAAAGGCTTAGATTTTAAAAATTTATAATCAATAATGGACACATAATCGAATCACAGATAAAAGCGGCCTGGTGCATGCAACAACTCTTATAAAAAGCGTTATCCAAAAAAACTAAAAACTTTCTTTACAGGCGCTTGCCCAAATTGCGAAATCGCTTTTTGCTTAATTGTCCGAAAATGATTTTAACCTTTCTTATTGAAACTTAATAAGCAGAAACTAAGACTTTTCGCATTGTTCTTTCTCTGCAAAACCCCGGGTAGCATAGAAAACTTAAATAACTGCGCTGTGTCCGATATACTGAAAACTGTATTTTGCTCATTGTTTATCCTCTGTAGCACGGCTGGGTAGCATAGAAAACTTTAGTAACTGCGCTGTGTCATAAAAAAACTCGTATTTTGCGCATTGTTCACCTTGTGTAACACCCTGGGTAGTACACAATACTTTATTAACTGTGCTGTTTCTCGAATTTACTAACAAATAACACTTTTACATTTTTCAAGATGGAAAAATATTTCAAATTGTTCCTAAGAGAGAATTATTTACTTTCACATATTGATCGGGATTGTTACGTTCTTGTGTAAATTACACCATCGCTTTACTCTTATCAAATCTTTACCTTTAGCACCGTCCTTTGTAATCGCTGCGATTATGGCGATTACGCTTATTGCTTGTTTACGAAATTCTCTTTACAGAAACTGCGAAGCGTAAATATTTTCTTTACATTCATCATCTTTCACCCGGCAGGAAACGAATGGAAAGTAGATTTTCTACAATCTGCAGAAACATTCCTATTTAGAAAAAGGAATTTAGTGAAGCCGATTGATACAAGAATCTTTCAATCTAGTTTAAACAGATTGTCAGAGACGCGTCTCCCAGTCTACTCGGAAATATGCGAGGGTAGCGGTCGGTTTTGTTGGCAGTTCAAAATGACAGTTTACTTGCGTATCACTGACCAATTAAGGCGCCATTCTGTTCATTCCAGAGAAAAAGGTCACTCTCTTTTGTTACATGGAAATAAACTTTTATTCCTCCGACACGAACAAGTTCAAGTTTATAAAGGAAAACTTTTGAACAAAAGTAAATGTTTACTTGTTTGTTTTTCACGAAAATCTCCGTGCCTCTGCAAACAGAAAGACGATAAGTCTAAGCAATAAAATACTTTCTAATTCGGTCGTAGTTATTCGCGTTGAACCGATAGGTCAGTCACATATCACTTGGTATGACAATGTGTGAGCGAGGTTCCTGATCCAATCAATATCTGAATAATTAGATACGCCATTTAAGTGTTTATGTTGCTTTGTTCTGTTTCGAATGCAGATGCTTCTTTAGTTTTATTTCAATTCTTTTATTGTAAGTTTCATCCGCGAGCAGTTATTGGATATTGACCTGCTCTCATGTCCTTTGTTTTGATATGGAATATTCCGCATAATCTTCCTATAGTAAACAAAGTTTAATGTCTTCAGTTTGGAAAAAGTGGATCGCTACTTTTTATGTTGTTTTATCAGTAAGAAAGGCCGCGATGATTACAAATGCAAACAGCCCTGGTCGAAGACTGATTGACTGATAAGTTCTGCCTGATCGAGATGTAATATTGAGCACACGCTATTTGTCCCAGCGTAAAGAGCGTAAAAAGAAAAAATAAAACTTTGTTCTAAAAAGGTGCTGCAGGCTACATCCGAAGAACAAAAAAACAATGTGGAAGACAATGGACCCCCCAAGATCACTATAAATAAACATCGTTTAAAAATTCAGTCACGACTATCTAGTAACTTTTCTTTGAGCTGTTTTCTAGTGTTTTGGAAGGTACACTGTTAAGGCACATACCCCTTATTTTCTCTTAAGAAAAGTGTACGAGAAACCCAACTGCTTGATTGGCAGGTGATCATAGGGAAAGAATTGATTGTTTAATTTGCTCACCAGAGAAGCAACGAAAGAAACAAAGCGAGTTAACGTCAAGCTAGACAAAAGCTGAAACAATTTGATTGGCTGTTTTACTTGACCTGTCGAGCATCTTGTGTCTTCAGCGGCTGACTGGCGCCGAAATGGTGGGAACATTTAATAAGTTTGGCTTGGCTTGATACTACAAGCTTTCAAAAACTGCCTGAGTTTCACCAGACACCACAGACGCCAGGCGACCAGTCAAGCTCCGTTGTCAGCCCCGAAAGACGGTTAACCAAAAGGTGTTAGCAAAACAAGTCGAGTATTTTAGTTGTGCCTTTCGGAGGTGATTTTATTGAAAGTTATCATTTTTAATTTTTGTTTTCTCTCATAAGCATTGATTTAACGAAAACTAGTGTGAGTTATGGCATTGGATGATCATGACTGTATCAAAATCTGGCTGTGTCTTATCAACCATCTTCACACTTATTGTTCCTTGTAGCTGCAACATGTAGACACTTTACTCGTCACAAGCTCGGGAGAATTTCCCTACCACAAGTAAATGAAAATGAATACTGCTTGATGTGTACCACTTACATATCAGATAAACGACGGAACTTTAGCTGCGCACGTTAGGATGTCAATGGACTTCCGTTCACAATGTTCCTCCTACACTTAAAAGTTTTGCGTCTCACATTGCTTTTCCCATTGCAATAATCCTAATTATAATTATGCGTTCCTCCTATTATTTTCGCACGTTATTGTTACAAGCCCTGTTAGCCGTTAAATAGAGGCTCGTTAGGAAGAAGTGATATAAAAACACTCTGTTTTGTGTTGCATTACAGGTATCCAGTGTGTTTCATTTAGACCTGTTATGGAAACCATGAACACCGAACATCGTTGGATTCACCCGGTCGCAAGCCAACATGAAAGCGTTCAAGGCAGTGATCGAATCCAGTCTGGTAGCTGCAGTGCACCAGGGATGGGAATAATGGAGCCAACACAGC
Source organism: Hydrozoanthus sils (assembly GCA_027575215.2). Lineage (NCBI taxonomy): Eukaryota > Metazoa > Cnidaria > Anthozoa > Zoantharia > Hydrozoanthidae > Hydrozoanthus > Hydrozoanthus sils. Next base: position 17,737 of record JAOBRD021132856.1, on the reverse strand, counting down.
TTCTACCTCCCGATGAGGTGGATGTTTTCTTCCATCATCTTGATGGTTCTGGCAATGCAGGAAACGCTTGGTCCTATCCTGGCGCGCGGGGATATCGTCCATCTATGTGCCAAATGACAGCACACGGGCCAACTGCTTTCCAAGATCCGCAGAACCAAGGCGCCCAGCCTGGCAGTTGTAGCAGAGTATTTCTTCCTACTGCGGCTCGGGTACAAACTGGACAGGTTTGCCGTCCTCATTTCCACCCACCGTTACAGTGGATTGAAAGTAAACCCACACCGGGCTATCCTGGCTGTGCAACAACTAATCCAGCTTCTGTGTGGTGCCCAACTTTTCAGCAAGGCCACAGACCAAGTCCAGTTTCTGTTCCCGCGTCTGCAACGAGTAGTGGAGCTGGTGGCGTTCATAGTTCGCCTCATCTCTTTTCCTTCCCCCCAACACCGCCGAAAGAAAACACACCAGAAGGGAACAGCGCTGTTTCTGATGGCTTTTTTAGCTACGGCAGCAATGACGAGAAACGCTACAAGCCAGGGATTGGGATGCAGTTCCCACCTCGACCAGATCTGAGAATAGCAGATCCAACGCTTGCAGGTTATCCTTCTCAAGCTATTCAGCATTATGTTGGGTCTGAGATAAATATGTCTTCTTTCGGTCCCCTGCCCGGGTTTCAAGGAATAATGGCTAATAGAAACTTTACGCGAACCAGAACCAAGAGTCGATCAAATTCAGGTTAGTGCAAAAGCAAACAAACCTAATTGAAGATAAAATGGCTTTCAAAAGCTTTCATTTCCTTTTTGGAATTAAGCAAATTTCCTTTCGGATTTGGAAGCAATCAATAAACCAAAACATCAAACTTTACCTTTGGGAGTTTCGGCTTAGTGCAAGTGATGAAAAACTTGCCAAATCCGTATGCTCGTTTGCTTCGATATTCCGGTCTGGTTTTGCGTGAGTTTTATGAGAAGTAAGAAATAAAGTTTTTAAGGGCTTAAGAACAATACCCGATAGTTTTGCCCCACAACATGTGTTGTATTGTACAAGGTGAGTCATAGAGGGTCGCAAAATATACAGCGCTGTAAACATTAGAAAGTTTTATGCCCATCTACCCCGGTTTAAAAGTAATTCCTCTATTGGCCGGCTCATTTACCAACACGACGTTCCCAAATTGCTTTCCCTTGTTTCAGTTTTGTTTGTCTAAATTGAGGGGGCTGTGTTTATTATATCCATTTATATGTTTTTAACACATTTTCATCAACATGTCTTTTTTAAATAGAAACAATACAATTTAACTTCCCTAAGGCCTAAATACAAACAGCACAAAGAGGAGTTGAAAACTGAGACTTAAAATCGAAAACTATTGTCTAAAAATCTTTAACTTCAATTTTTTTTGGAAACTTTTATTCACTTTCTGACGCCCTCCTTCTTATCGCTTTTTGTATGTTGTAGCTGATGGACGTGAGTGCATAAATTGCGGAGCAACTTCGACTCCGTTGTGGCGGAGGGATGGAAGCGGTCATTATTTATGCAATGCATGTGGACTATACCATAAAATGAACGGCTCTAATCGACCTCTTATCAAGCCCAAACGAAGACTGGTGAGTCCAGTGGTTTTAGCAGATTTTGGAAGCCACTTAATCCTTTCAGCGTTTATGTTCTGTCTGCTTTCTTATCGTGTGCGTTTGAGGTTAATTTTGTAATTATCGCGCGCGAGTTGGTCTCGATGGCAAGATAGCGAATTATGTACGTCGATGACAGTACTCTGTGTTAAAATTTCAAGACCTTCTTAATATTAATCACATGCTAAACTCCGAACAAGCACCTTGGCAAGGATTAGGGCACTGTGTTAATTGAAATGGCCCAAGATCCGGAAGACCCTTTGAATAAATCTGGATAAAAAACGTTTGCCGCTACTTTAACAGTCTTTGTCCAAAGAAGGAAATATTTATTTAACACTCCTTTTGTACTTCCAAGCCGAAGGCAAAGTTTGTGGACCGTTGGTGTTCACACGAAATCACAAAAAATTGTTGTCGATATTTCACGTGAGCCACTAAAAAACGGATAAGATACAAAACTGAGTTTTCGAATGCGTCAAAACACGCGTTTTTAAAACGTCTTTTTGTGTTTTTCTTCTTTCTCAGTCTGCTGCTCGTAGAGCGGGAACTTCTTGTGCAAACTGCCATACAAGCCAAACTACTCTTTGGCGAAGAAATGCAAATGGAGATCCGGTTTGCAATGCTTGTGGGCTTTACTGGAAGCTTCATGCGGTAAGTATACCCTACATTTTGTACGAATTCTCAAAAGTTTCACTAAAGGAAGTAAAGTAATGAATTGTGGTAAATTTAGACAAAACAGATAAGATCTGCCTTAGATAACACAGTCCCTAATATCAGGCTATCAGAATCAAATTTATTTATCGTTAATGGCTTGCACATTGATAAACAAACAAAACTAAAAGCGAAGAAAGGTTGTCTTGTTTCCTTTACGAGTAAAATTAGCCTTAAGAGCTTGATATCAAACATCTCTGTTCGCTCAAGAGCCGCACAAGCGAATTGTCTACAAGAGTTGTTTGCTTAAACCAGTGAATAAATAATTGAAAGGATTTAATATTGAAGGAAACTTTACTTTTTAAACCGGCAGCTGGTCTAAAGTTACTCTAAATTGGGCCAAACAGATTGTAAAGCAGTTTTGCGTTAATTGTCGTTTTTTTGAGGAGCGAAATATAAGCCGTGTTTCCGGCGAGTTGGTTTTAAGCAGAAAATTTAAAACGAACATTGTTTTCTGTTGTTAACTTGACCAAACCTTCATCAAATATTTTGTTTCTGTATATTTATATGACATATGTGACACATATGGTCAGTTTTTTCCGAGAAAATAATTTGATGCTTTAGGTTTTTGGCCGGTATCAGTTTTTTTTTTTGTTTCTTTATTTATTTACATTTCTAATTTCTTTTACACTATTCATAAAGGCACAATGTTGCACACCGCGCGACTCCTTTGTATCCACTTGTCAAGCTGTCAGAGTCGAAGAAACATCCTTCGGCTGAGTTTGCATGTTAAATTAATTACCATTTGTAAATATTTAATAGTTGCTTCTTCCCTTCCACGTGCAGTCAAGCAAAGCGCCTTTTCTTTTATAGTTCATTTCAGATAGTATTATCTCACGAAAAGCAAAATTCTCTGAGAAACACAAACATACCCTTATATTTTGTGTTATATTTTCTTGTTGTACCAAATACTACCTTGATATTGTTAATGGCTTTCTTTATCAGGCGACAGAAATGAATTATGTGCCATTTTCTTCGCGCAGTATTATAGTGTAGATGAGGAAAAAATGTCATCAAATTTGACCACTCTACAAACGCAAAGAAAGTTATAAAACGTTCGGGAGTCTTTTCAAACACATAACAAAAGTATAAAAGATTTCATTGATTATGACAAGATTCTACAATCCTAACGTCTTTTGATAGGAAATGATTTTGTCTACAAAAACAACAAACTATTTAGAAATAAATTTAATGTTCGCGTTATTTTGTTGTTTTGATTAAAATTACAAGGCTATTAGCGCCAAAGGTTGGATGTGTGTCAAATTCAAGATGGACAAACAAATCAACAATTATTTTTTTTCTTATTTCATCTTTATTTTCCTTCATAATCAAAATTATTTTCGGAAAGAAAACACATTTAATGGCAGTACGCTCGAGTCATTATGTCGTGAAGCATGCAAGTGTTTTGCTAAATGTTGCTACGCTACGCGGAGTTCTTTTGAAATTTTATTCTTTTCAACCTGTCTTAAGATCGTTGGTTTGTATAAATTTTCCTAACTAATTAAAACCTCAATCACATACGTGATTAGTTTGTGGGAAATAAGACTGCAATGGCTCCTACGCTCTCCTCAGGCTATGTTGTTGCTTACGTTATAAAAGAGGCCTCGAGGCTGCCGAAACTTAACTGATATTGTTTACCAGCTCCTCCATTATATTAGGAACAATTCGCTAGACTAATAATTTAATTTCTTAAGAAAATGCGTAAAGATTTATTTTCGACTCAGATGCTATTTTTTATGTCGGTCTTTGTTTCCGCTACAAAATCAAGTTAACTAAACTCGCAATTTATTTTCCTATTTTCCCTGGTATAGGTCAACCGTCCCCTTTCGATGAAGAAGGATGGCATTCAAACGCGCAACAGAAAAGTTTCGTCAAAGAACAAGAACAAAAACAAAGGCGTAAAACAAGAGCATAATAAAGGAGAGGAAACGAATCTGAAGAACACTCCAAATGATATTTCGGCTTGTTACAGCCCGACAAGTGTTATAGCTTCGAACACATTTAGTTCTGTGATCAGCGGTGGTGGCGTTCACACTCCAACCGCGTTTAGCAGGCCGACTGTGCCAACATACCATCCAGGTTTATATGGTCCTATCGTCCCTCCCTCGTCTAACGGCTCATTGCTACAAGCGCCCCCAAGTCTCTCCGTGTCTTGATTTTATGAATCACTTCCGACTAACAAATAAAGAGCAACTCGGTCGACTTAACAGCGCGTAAAATTAACCTACCTAAAAACATGCAGCAATCATACTCAGAAAGACAAAAACAAGGCGGATTAACGAAGCCTTTTGATCTTACTTAAGGTGGATCACAAATTATTGCATTGAAAGAAGAATTTCTAGACTTGTAGCTGATGCCCCAGTCTGTAAACGTGCTCGCAAGATACACTCACTTCTACGGCTTCTGTAATAAGATATCAGAACCGATGGACCTTTTTACTTTTGCGATAATGAGTTTATTTCAGCAAGATAATATCCAGTAGATTTGATTGCAAGGATTTTGTTTGCAGTCAGACTTTGTCACTTGTTTTGGGCAATTCTTTAACTTTGTGTGTATCTCGCGCAAAGGTCTCCGTTCGTATACAAACTTCGCTACGATTTGAACTCAGTTTGAAGAACTGAATGAAATTATTGTATATTTACCGTAAATTAAATGAAGACGAAAAAAACTATACTTTCAGCTTGTACAAACTTTAACTGATGGTTTAATGCAAGTTCGCCTCTATGTAGAATACATGTCAAAAATTTGTTGCCAAAACTTCAAACTTGTAAAAAATTGAGTTAAACTTACGATTTCAAAAATTTTAATTGTCTATATTCCTTACATCGATAACAAATAAAAGAAGTTCTTTGAAGTGAATCTGCGATGTCGAATTTTTATTTCTTATGTTACTTTTTAACTATGGTGTTAATATGATAAACGTATCATATCTTTATTTACTAAAAGAGTAAATAATTTCGGAAGGTATCATTGTTCAAGAATCCTTATTATTGAGAAACCGGGTTAAGTTGGATCATTTGGTATCTTAAGATTAAAGGCATCATGTTTTCCTCTTTAGACTTAAAGCAAATTCCGCTTTTTTTCTCCAAAGATGCCAAACAAGCTAACGTGGTTGTTTCTTTAAATGTCTAACCTAATTACAAACCAAACAGAAATTCTTAAACATTCGTCAGACGAGATAAAATAGAACTGTTTCGATAAAGTAGTTTGTGCGTACCCGAATTTAATCCCCCAATGTTTTATTGTAGAAATATTCTAATATGAAAACACGCATTTATTTTTAAGAAATTAGAATTTAAAATGCATTTCGTATTGAGGTGTAGATTGGCTTTTTCTATATCAAAAAGAACAAATTTAACTAGTTTGTGGAAACAATTGCCTTAAATTTGCGTGAGACTTGAACAAATGTGATGTGTGTTTTTGAACGAGAAGATGTTGGCAAAGTGCAGAGATGATTCCATAGTGATACGCCTGTTCAGTTGGAATTTCAAAGTCGTACAAGCCAAAATTCACATTTTGCATTTTTAAGACAAAGGATTCCGAACTTTAGTTTTTTTAACCCCTAGTATGTTTTCAGCTTGAAAAAATAACAAATAGACTATACAATCTTAACAAGAAAAATTTGACGAAAGTATTTTGACCCTCGGAAGTTATGAAAGTCTCGCGCCGGTAAAACGTGTTCATAAAGATATTCCGATATATAACCTTTATCCGTATTTAGAACACGCACTCGGAAGATTATTATCCAAAGCAACCGTTTTCCGAAGGAAAAAGTAACTTCAATGTATTAGTAACGACATTCCGTTTGTTAAAGTTCCAAAATGGAAAACCGACTAAGACTAGTTTACAATTCTCTAAAACTACGATTAATCGTTAGAATATAACAATATCTGTGTTTCAGTTGGTTATCCTGTAAATAAATAAGAAACTTCTTACCAGTCGCTGGTGTTTAGACATAAGAAAATGTTTACTAACTGTTAGTCCATAAAAAACAAAGTCTTCAAAGTAATTGTTAAACGGGTCTTCTCTTGTTCATACACCGTACCCCAAAGGAATTATATTTTGAAATTCTTACTGTAAAGTGAAAGGATAACTCTGTTACCATTACATTATTGTTGGTGGCTCGACTAAAAGTGACATGTAACAATTGTCGAAAGCTGGTTGGTTGATTAATTAATGGATTTATCTAAGCAGCAAAATTCGACCATATTACCAATAAACTAGTCACTACATTTTGTGGAGTAATAAGAACAGGTATTCATTGTCTGAAAAAGAATAGCCTGCAAGAGATTAAATCTTTCAGTTGCCGGACGCCGTATTGATTTGAGAGCAATATGAATCAATTTAGTCCACATACCATTTGTCAGTGTTTTGTCTAAGAAATAACAACAAGATCTTGAAGTATTGATATACCACACTCTATAAAGGTTCAGAGAATATTCCCCGTTTTATGGTTAGGATGTCTTTCGTTAACAATAAAACATGTTTGTGTGGTGCATATTAATCGGCAGCTTCAGACACAAAATCTTGTGTTTTTTGCCGGGAAGTGTATTTCTCTTAGGCTCTTTTTAAAATATGCTTCCTACGAAGGACGTAAAGAAAAAATGTTATCATGTTATTACTGGTTCTCATAATTCTCGGTCTCGTGGTTTAGGCGCTACTTTCGGTCAGTTAAAAGTCAGAGCTCGAACAACAGTATGCGGCTTTACTTCGCCGTTTTACACTCTCTGAACGGGGTCGACTAAGTAGGAACAGCATGCAAGTGAAGGTAGCTTATTTGAATGTTGTATTGTAACTATTCAGTTAATTAACTAATGCTTGAGTATATATTTTTTTGTTTTAGTGAGAAACTTTCCTTTTCTTCTGGGTGCATTGGACAATGCACAACAGAGTCTGTGTTTACGTTTAAATCGCTTTTAGGCTTAATATTACTCGTTATTCTCTACATGCAAATCAGTTGTTGTCATGAACGATAAGCATCTGGTCACAAAAGCTAGAAAATAAGTAAACACAACTGTAACTAATTAAAAATGAGACCACAGACAGAAGAAAGAACGTGCCACCTTCGGTGAAGAATAAAAGTGGCCCATCAATCCGGAAAAGTTTTAAAACATTGAAGTGTTCTTTCAACGCGTTGACTGCGCTCACTAAAAAGTTATCAATCGGTATCCTTTCTGTCTCACATTTCAATTTTACACAATGCTTTGGTTCGCGCGCAAGTTATCTTAATCTTGTATCTTGTATGCAGGAGCGTATTGTTTTTCAGAAATGTGGCGTGTGCCATAAATTCACGGTTTCGCTTATTATCCTTATTTTTTCTTTACGTTGTTCAATCAGTTATTGTGCTCACTAAGCGGGTGGCTTGGCCTAAACTGTTCTTTAATTGCCGACTTGGAATTACACACAGTTTGGGCAACCTGCTGATGAACAGTGACTGTTTCCAGCATCAAATACAGCTCATGTCTTCATTCGAAAGCACAGCCGAAACAAGGCTTCTTTTTTATATGCTTTCTGCGAAAGACGTAAAGAAAACGGCAATGTTATCATGTTATTACTGATTCTCGTAATTCTCGGTCTCATGGTTTAGGCGCTACTTTCGGTCAGATAATTTATTTATCATATAATACTTTTTTTTATAGTTGTATATAATCTCACTGAACAAAGTTAAACACTGCTGGGTAAGACTTATGCGAGGAGTGACAAGAAGCCTTTCTGGGAATAAGGTTGGCAAGAGATTTGAATAAAAGACAAAAGCGTTTTTAGTTCTAACCCCCTAAAAGGGGAAAACGAACCCCCAGTGTGATGTAGCTTTTTGGAGACGTGGGCGCAACACGTGTTGCAATTCAGTTGAGCCAAGGAATCGGCTCATTCAGTTTCAAACACCAGGAACGAAAAATAAAAAAGTCATACACTAGTTATTTAACAACATGTAATAAGCTTTCTTAACAACCTGTAGGCTAATTGAATAAGTTCTTCCAGCATTTCCCGCTGACAAGAAAGACTTTTTTTTATTCGAGTTGTTTTGTACATTTGGCATCAGGGATCACTCCCGGCAGGAGTCTGTAAACTCCCATTTGTTTCCCTTTAGGTTTCGTTTAGCACCCACTTACTACGAGATAAAAAGGCTTGTCTATATTATTTACTATTTACAACTAATGTATGTGTATTTGATCAAACTTAAAACTGTCCTAGGTTCTCCAGATCACAATCTTATAATAATAACAACTATTCTATCAGGCAGCGTTTGTTTTGTATCAGACAGCATATACATAATGTCTATGACCACCCGTAAAGAATGCTTACCAGCAGCTATGTACCTGTAGAATGATGCAGAATGTGTCCTGAAATTCCTAAACAAAAACAAGATGACTCAAACACGCGGTGCCTGCCCCTTGCGCATGTAAGCTTTTACTACATAAGAAATGTTTGAGAGTTAAAAGCACACAACTACTAGCTGAGTACCTAACTAGTTTACAGTAATAGATTCCTCCAAGAATACGAGTTTGTTTCAGGTTTTGCAATTCGAAAACCCTTCGCGGGTAAAAAGAAACTAGTTTAAAATATTCTCTGAGCGATGGCTTCCATGTGAGTAAACGGTTGAAGAAAAAAACACTCTTGTACGTGTGTCCAAAAGCTTCTTTGTTAAATTCCATTTTTACACTCTTAATGCAAAAGTGGACGCCGCAAAATTTCATTTCAAAAGGCGACTGTTACCATTAATATTATTCTCGGATGGAGAGGGCTTGATTTCTGTAGTGTTAAGCGGATGAGAGTCTTTGACTCCCCCTAGACAGGACACTTATCCATCGCAGGCAGGTAAAGTGCTTGCTCAAGGACACAACACAGTGGTCTGAGCGGAAGCCTGTACTCGCGACCCTAGGAGTACGACTGAATTGAACGCGCTAACCGCCCGGCCAAGCACTGCCGACCTTTGAGTGGGTCTAAGATGCTTGTAATTCTTAACAGCAACAAAGACAACAAGTCGATAAATAGTCGAAAAGCACAAAACTAAACCAAGCTTTTATAGGGCCGTATATAACCCACCAAACAACTTACATTACATCCATTTGTAAACAATTGAAAATCATCCAGGTTTGAAGAACTAAGGAAGAAGATTGGGGTGGGGCTGAAGAAGGTTAGTTACAAATTAAGGGGGGTTAACTATATTTAGCAAAACACTTACAGGAAAATTTTGTTAGTTGGGACACGATCATATGCACGAAGGAATTAAGACTTGTAAGACCAACACTATAGCCAAAAGTGTTATAAATAATTTTATGTACAAAATCCAGACACGTTCTGGTGTACGTGTACAACGTAAGTATAATGACAAATATAATTATTGTTGAATAGACATAAAACCATGATATATTGAAAAGCTGCAGAGCCTAATTCCCATTTCAACGCTCTCTCGCTTTGCCCTTGGTCTCTTCGTCAATGCGGACCCAAATTTCCCTTCCCCTCCATAACAACACCAGCTGGCAAAAGGCATATCACGTGACACATACTAAGGATATGATAGCTGCACCCTTTTAAAGTTAGTAGGCATGGTTCTCATAGAAACACTTACAAAATTATAGTCTGAAATGTTAGCTTTTGCGGTGGGATACTCCTTAAATAAGCACACCGCTAAGCCTACTCCGGATCCTTAAGTCGCCGCGATTTAGAGCGACTTATTGCGACTTAGAGCAACTTAAGGCGACTTAAGGCGATTTAAGGAAAAATGGGGTGTAAAATGACTGCGACTTAGTGCGATTTAAGGCGACGTAA
>JAOBRD021132750.1:0-10950 GCA_027575215.2 Hydrozoanthus sils | reverse complement strand
TGGAGGGGCAGGGGGCGGGGTCTGAAAACACTTTTTCTCAGTAACTCTTTGTAATTTTCAAAAAAGTGGGGAGGGGGGGTGAAGCCCCCAGCCCCTCCCCCTCCGCGGGCCCTGTAAAATCAAGCGCTAGCAAGCATAGGCATTCAAAGGTTTTTTGGGGCAACTTTTAGCAGAAGACTGTTGGGAACACTATATCGGGCGTTGTACCAAGTGTCATCGACAGTTGATTAAATCCGCTGACAGAATCAAAACTTCATCAGCTTCATCAGCATCGAAAATATCATCGAGAGCAAATTTTTTAAAACATGTTTAGTAATAAGAAAAAATCTGATCGACCTCAGAATGAAAAAAAGAGAAGTGAGCTTTCTGGTATGGTAGGTAATTATTCTGTTATTCAGATCAGAGACAGGTCTAAAAGTAAATAAATGGAAAAGTGACTGTACCTCGGCTCGGTGCCCCGCCAACTGGCAACATTTTTGTTTTGTGTTTACATCTTGACTGCGTCTATACTTCCATCTAAACAAACACTAAGAAATTACCGCCGAGTAAGTCTAAGATATTAACATTAGCGAGATGTTCATCTGTTACATCAAATTTTTAAGCAATTCGTATCGTTTAACCGTTCAAGTTGTAAGAGGAAGTACATAGTTAAACAGTTTTTAATATATTGTACTAGATGTTGAGTATTTGAGACACTTTGCTATCTCCTTTTAGAAATCCAAAATACATATTGCATGTAATTTTATGATATTTTGTTACTTATACATGTTAAAATAACTAAATTTAAGTTTTCAATATTGTAGCAGTGATTGAGAAAAGACTTTGGATTGTGTGAGAATCAAGGCTATTATCGTGGTAGTATTGACGACGAACATTTTGTTTAAAAATTATAGACTAAAACGTTTTTGAATTCTTTTTATAAATTACTAAAGCGTTTTTGACCGGGAAGCTATCTTTGTTGTGTTTTCACAAATGTTAAAGTAATTTATAAAAAAAGTTTTTAAATTACTTTTCAGCCTATAATTTTTTAAACATTGTATATAGCATAATATTGTGGCATTTTTACCTCAAGGCATCATTTAACAATACAGTTCACTTGAAAACATAACGAAGATGATGGCAATGTGATCAAAATGTTACAAGTGATTTAATATGAAAAAATTTTTGAAAACTTTTTAGTCTATGATTAACAATAATTTTACACGCAAAAAGAATTATTATGACAATAAACATTTTATTGCACCACAAGCACTTAGGGATTGGTGTTTTACTAAGTAATGTTTTAAACTTGGTTTAATTAATATATAAGTGTACATGTTTTTTAATATTTGAATGAATACTGATCACAAGGGGGGATTTCCAGTTATACATGTATGTAGAAAATTATGTCAGTTCAAGGCTGAGTGCTAATTGGTGGCAAATGCATTTACTGCATGTTGGGAAATTTAGCCTTGACTTGTCATTAATGTTTGTAAGCCTTGAAGCTAATCTGAAAATGGCTTATTAATTATTTTCCTGGATAGCTTGGGCTTGGCATAGATCCAGAAAATATGACAGGGTTTAACTTTGGTGGTCTTGATGATGATGATGATGATGGTGATGGTGATTTGGAAGCAGAGCTCGCTGCCTTGCAGGGAGAAGGCCTTAAAAAGCCACAGAAGAAAAAGAGTAAGCATTAAAGAAATACTTAAAACAGAGTTTAACTGACTATAAGTTAATGAATATATATAGTAGCTGTCTAGAGGAAAAAATTGTATGTTTAGCCGCAGATAGACTATTTTTTATACATGTACCATATGCATGACACTGTACATATTATCAAAGTGCAATAATATATTTACTTAACTACACCTAACATAACATATGCAAATTGAAAAGTTTGGTAATGAGAAAATGAGAACAGTCTGTTTAAACATAGCTAATTACTGAAAATGAGAAGTAAATTTCCCAAACTTGTTTAATGAAATATATTTATTCTTGTTGGGAGAATTTATACCAGTGCAACTAGGACTTAAGGATTAAAATGATCAACGTTAATATTATTTTACTTTCGATTATCACTCTATTTTATGTAATTTTATATGTTGCTATTGTATTCTTTGAATTCTGTTAGTCAGTTTTTAGTTATAGTGTCCCCAATTAGGGGTTTACTTATGAACTGCTAGAAATTTTCTTTTTTTCTGACACTTACCTAAATTTAAAGTTCATTCGTTCGTTCATTCACTCATGCCCTAACCTAACCCAGAGCCACTACCAATGGCTGATATTGAGAAGATGGTTGCTGAAAGCCTGAAAGATGTTGATGATGAAGACCTTGGTAATGATGATTTAGATGACCCAGATTTACTGGTAAGTCATAATTTACATATTTAATAAGAGAGGAGGTACTCACTCTGTTGATACGATAAGGGTGCTTGTGGTGAGTTTTGGGAATCAAAATCAGCAATAAATGGTATTTGTCTTTGATTATCCAATTACCATGATTGCTATTGTAATTTGCTAGATATATTTTGAATATTTCTAGTTACCCTCATCTCTTGCACCACTGAAGATGACACCATTAGTGTCGAAACATGTTAACTTAAAAATGTTGTGTGCTTCCTCAAAATTATCTGATGTATAATTATTTAGGTGCCATGCATATTAAACTTTTTGAACCACAGGCTTCCTTTTTTGTCTTTTTTGATTATACACAAGGGTTGAAGGATGTGTAGATATGCAGCTGGAGCAGTATTAAATTAATTAATTTTAATTTGTTGCATGGTATCAACATGACCAAAAAGTCATTGTACAAAAGACACCAAGTTAACAACAAAAATGTGATCATTGCTTTTGAAGTTTGTGCCACCTGATTGAGCACATTAAAACCACCTGGCTTAATATGCATGTACATTTGTCATTACAATTTGTTTTCCATTCCTCGTATCCAGGCAGAGCTACAGGGTATTGGGGGTGATGAAAACTCATCAGAGGGAGAAGATTCTACCCCTGTTATGGCTGCTCCAGTGGTTCCTAAAAAAGAAGAAAACCCTGGATCATCTGACCTAGCTATCTTGCTAGAGAGAGAGAAAATGTACAAGGTAGCAATAGACAATGCAGAGAAAGCTGGACAGAGTTCAAAAGTCAGGAGATATGGTAGAGGTCTCAAGGTAGCAAATGATTTGTAAATATTACTTTATCAAAATGAGGTCTTTGTCTAACTCATGCAAATTAGTGATAACTCATGCAAATTAGTGACTCTGGACTCTTGGTTACTCTTGTAATTGCACATTTAATCCAGTTCCCTTAACTGATGATGGTGCCAAGATGTCGCCAAAATATTGGACACTTTGTCAATGTTTATCTGAATTTGTACAGTACTTAGTGATGAACTAAGCCACCTAACACAAAATTGTGTACTACAATAATAACCTTTGCCCAGTTGTTCGAAAGATGGTTAGCCTAATCCAGGGTTAAATACCATGACAACCAATCGGTTTTGCCCTGATTTAAAGTTATTCAGCTTTCGAACAACCAGCCCTTGAAACTGTTATTTCTTTGTGAAGGACATTGAGAAATTTATTAAGCAAGCAAAAGCTGGGAAGCCTTTGAACATGGATGAGGTGCCTCCTCCAGTGGCCAGTGGTGCTGCAGAACCGCCTCAGCCTTCCCCAGCTGAAAGCCCTGCCATTGGTAATAGAGCTGAAAAACAACCAGAGACAAAACCAGCTCAAGCAGTTAGACCAGAATCATCAAAATGTGAGTGTATAAAATGTTTGTCATTCATTCTAGGTACAGACGAACCCTGTTAATAAGTCACCAAATGAGCCAGAAAAAATTGGCCATATTAATTAATTGGATGACTGTGTTAATGAATTTTTTTTTATAAGAAAATGTATAAGACCTTTTAGCCAGCATGACCAAAAAAATGACTGAAAAAGGAAGTGACCATATTAAAGAGGTGGTTCCACCGTATACTCTTACTCAAAATGCTCCTTTTAAAATCAAGGACATGAAAATAATGAGCTTTTTTATACGACTGTGAGAATTTATTAACATGGAATGTGTTGGGCTTCCAGGTGGCCCTCTCACATATTTTAACTCATGAATAAATCCTAACATCACAATTTGTCTACTCAAAAAATCCCTAATTTTTTAGCATACACCATACCCACTCAATAGGACTTAATATGTTATTGCTGATTTGAGATGAAGAAAAATACAAAACCCAAAAAAAATCCTTCTGATACTGGTACCCCCCTACCCCATCCTTCTTCATCAAATAATTAATGTGCTCATCAAATAATTAATGTTCAAGTGGGGTCCCCGGGGTTGAGTTTGTGACATCATTCAAAAGTTGTTTGAACAAGGCAAAAAGCTGCTCTTATAAAATGAAAAGTTGTTTGATTGATTTTCTTGGTTTCATGGGCAACAGAACCGGGGAGGCCGGGTTGGGGGGGGCAGTCCCCCCAATAACTCTCTAGATAGCAACAGTAACTTTTGAATAGGAGTTTAAGATTTTCTATGTTTGTACATAGATTTTCTATGTTTGAACAAGGCAAAAAGCTGCTCTTATAAAATGAAAAGTTGTTTGATTGATTTTCTTGGTTTCATGGGCAACAGAACCGGGGAGGCCGGGTTGGGGGGGGCAGTCCCCCCAATAACTCTCTAGATAGCAACAGTAACTTTTGAATAGGAGTTTAAGATTTTCTATGGAACTATTACCCCCCAATAATGTTTTGCTTCTGCTGCTCATGGGCTGTTGGTTAGTGTACATGACTTTGAAACATCTTCAGAAAAAATCACTTTTTCTGAACATGTATATAGTTCTTCTGATTTAACACTTTAGTGTTATGCTGGTGCACAAAACTTTTTTAAAATAATTGTCAGTACTATTTTATCAAGTTGCAGTCTCAGTCTGTATGTGTGTGATAAATCTGTTCACTATGGATTGGTTTTCTACTGTACTAACCAGATAGATACAACAACAGTTAATAATTGTAAAAATGATGATATGTTACTTATTACAGTACAGTCATATGTTTGATTGTACCAATTTAGATAAAACATGGAAACTATGTACATGTACTGATGACTGTTTCTCTACGTTTGTTAATGTATAATAATTAAGTAATAATTTTATGTACATTGAAGCCCTCCCAGCTGCAAGACAAGAAATAGTTTTTCCACCCAGCAGTGAGGTATGCAAGTTTAGAAGCTAGTTCAATTGTAACTCAGGCCATTGCAGTCAAGATTTTCTCCAACTGTGTAGTCTAGTCTGCACTTGAAAGTTCAGATGTACGCTAGTCAGTATGATTGATTTATGATGTTATTAATTCATAAAGGAAGACTTAAGCCTAAGTGGCGTTCTAATCTTGATTATTTTAGTCTTAAATTAAATTGTGAGTTTTTCTATCTCATGTTATGGCAAAGTTTATTAATAAGTTGTTTAATTTTGTGTAGAAATGTACACAATTTGAATTATGGAATGAACAAGTGGTTGAAAAAAGTTGTTGAACTTCATATTCTTACAAGTGCATGTATGTGCAATGTATATAATAATTAAATTATATAATTTCTAGATAGAAGTAGTAGTACTCTTCTTGCTAATAATAAGAATAATTATAATAGTTATAACAAGAACAATAATAATAATAATAATAATGATAATATTATAATCTAAATAAAACTTTTTTTTTTATTTGTCCTTTTGAGTCAGGCAAAAAGACTGGCATCATTATGAATTAATTTTTCCTCACACAAAAATAAGTCATTTTGTAAGGGGTGTTAGGAATTGATCAATTAAGATAAATTGTTAAAACTGCAAATAAGAAAAATTCTCCCAATTGGAAATTATTAGCTTAAATAAAAATTTAACTGCTTTTTAGAGTGACAGCAGTAAGAAGGCTGATATTAAGCTGTTGAAAGAAAGACAAACCCAATATAAAAAGGCTGCACTTGCATGTAAGAGAGCAGGGGACATCCCACAGGCCAAACACTTTCTGGGAGTGTCAAAGGTAAGTCAGTGAATATTAACAAATTGCTTGCTTTTGCCATCCTAAGTTTTGCATTGTGTACTCAAGGCTCAAGAATAATGGCAGCCAATATATGGCCACAGACTAGTTGAAATGCAATTTTGGCTGATGGGTTTTGGGCTTTCACTAGTCAAAAGGCTAGTGAAAATTTCAGGCATTTTTATAGTGGAAAGAAACTTGACTAGTAGGAAACTGGTTTTGGCTAGTGAAATCAAAGTTGTCAATAGTCACTACTGGACTAGTGAACAGAAAGTTAGTCTCAAGCCCTGGACTCATAGTGGTGTGTTTAAAAGTTGTGTACTTGGCTTATCAAAGAGGAATACAGTCCTTGGAATTTTTGGTGTAGCAAAACTTTACTCAATTTACTTTTAGTAATTGTGTTCCAAGAATTTCAGAAGTGAGATAAAATTATTTGCAATTTTTGGGAATGATTTTAATTTAAGAATAGCTAGTATACCAAAGGTAAAGCAGGTTTTAAAGTCTCTATCAGCCCAGAAAGTACCTTAAGTTTGTGCTTATTCAAAGCCTTCCATGCTTATAAAAGAGTATCAAGAACATTGATAGAGTATACAAGTACAAAATTTTGTATGTTAAATTTGACCTAACATATATATGCTCTCGGAAAAAAAAGATCTCAGATGTATGGCAGGGAAATACTATGTATTAATTGCCTTGAATGTACAAAAGGGAAAGCAAAAACTTTTAAATCCAGTGGCCCATTACACTGGAGCTTATTTCTGGCTTCTATAGTGTTAAGCTGATAAGAGCCCTCAAGCTTGACTCCCCCTGGATGGGACACTAACCCACTGCAGGCTAGCCCCCTGAGCAGAAACTGGTGTTTGTTTATACAGCTGAGTTGACTAGAAACAGTCGGGTAAAGTTCTTTGCATGGCTGTACAAAACAGTGTCTGACTGAGTCAAACATGCTACTGTAATTGCTTGACTATAACTATATTTTGCAGAGAATGTGGTAATTGAAGAGTGAGTGAGACAAATTAACTTATCACATATTCTTTGTTTGTTTCAGAACATTGATCAACTAATTCAAGCTGCAGAAAACAATAAACAAGTGGACATGTCAAAGCTTCCTCCTTCACCTTCTCTTCCTTCTGAAGGTATGGTACGAAGAAAGAAATAGTAGATAAAATATTTTGTTCTCAGACATTTATTTTAATGATTGCATTGATCATGAAAACAGATATTTCTTGCAAAAACTGTAAAATGTTTATCATGAAGTATCAAGTTTATGTCATTTCAATACAAGTCATTTGAACAAAAAAACCACACATTAATTTTGTTATAAATAAATGTTTGTAAGCTAACGTTATAAAAATTTGCATTGATTTGATTACATACATTAGTTTAGTTGTCATTACTGCGGTATTTCTCGGCATGTAAGTCAACGCAGCATATAAGTCGACCCCTAATTTTTGCCTTGAAATCTCTTTTGTAATATTCCTGTGTACAAGTCAACCCTTCAATTTAGAAGTATTTTATTCACAAATTGTTCTCAACACATCACTGTCTCTTTTTCGGAAAAGATGAAACTTATAGTGTGCATGTGGGAATGAACTAATTTGATTGAACAAGTAAACTGTGAAATGTACATGACTGTATTTCTCACGTACTTTGTGGTTCCCACACAAATGTGTTTTATTATAATGTATTTTAGTGTGTCTTGAATAAATAAAGAATTTTCAACAATTACATCCAACGTAATTTTATGTTATGTTTGTGGAAACAAAACTAGTTTGTTTTGCTAATACACCTGTGTAAATAAATACATTTAAAACGAGTTATTTCTACATGACATTCCAGATGTTTCTGTCAAAATTTTGAAAAACAAAATTTCGTGACCTTCATATAAGTCGAGGTAAATTTTTCAACCCATATTTTGGGTCTCAAAAAATTGACTTATTAATACGCCGACAAATATGGTAACATGTATTAAGTCCATTAATTTTTATGAAGGAATGTTTCATACCTGAAATATTGTAGGCAGATAACTAAAATTGTACAAGTTATGAGCTAAGAAATTTTAAATTAGTTTATGTGCAGTTTTGGTGTCAATATAGCAATATTAAACCATGACTAATTAAGGACTGATCTGTCAGTAAATAACTTAGATTTTTTCCCTTCCTCTCATCTCATTTTCATATTGTTGAACTTTTTCATTTCACACTCATTTTATAGAATTTTTATTGTGCAGGTTTTTAGTAAAGATAGAAATACCTCTGATCCAGATTGTGCTAAGAACCAATTAGATTGCAGGATTTGTGCCCTCTTGGCAAAAGATATCTGTTCTAAATTAATTATTTTGTTTACAGGCGTACCTTCTAGTGTTGACACAGATAGATCACCCAATCCCCGAGCTGTAGTTGTTGAATCCCCTGCAGCTAGAAGCCAACCTGTCGCAGACTCAGGGGGGAGCAGTGCAGATACTGGTGCCCCTCCTACCCCTAAGGACACATTGGAAGCTCTCCAGCAAAGATTAGCAAAATACCAAGCTGGTGTGGAGCAGGCAAAGAAAGAGGAAAACTCTAGCAAAGCCAGGAGAATGGGGAGGATTGTGAAGGTTTGTAGTCACCTGTATTTATAATTGTATTTGACGATTTTTGAAGCAATACATAGTAAGAGGTTGAAAGAAATATTTCAGAGTTGTGCCCTTTTATGTAAGATGTAGAAGATGCCTGCTTCATCTTAAAGGGAATCTCTAAAGTGCTCCTTAATTCAGGGCTTCTGAAATTTCCTGGCATTGGTAGCTGATTGTGTGGCATTAAGCGGCAGGAGAGGTCAATTGTGCAGCAAATTACTAACTTTTTCTTCAGTCATTGTTTACCTTAAAATACCAATTATTATCTAGGTAGTTTTATGCAGTAACAGTCTAGCTGCATTTGAATCCTTAAATTGGTTGTATCTGTAATACCTTAATCTTACTATTATGCCCACTCAAATTTGTAATTGCTTAGGATTTTAAGTAGTTTGCAAAAAATTGTTCAAACGATTACTAGTGTAACTTCAAACCAAAATTAGTACTAATTTGTGCAAATTAATACTGGTAGAAAATTAGGTAAGAATGTGATGAAAATTGGTTTCAGCACAGACTCAAAGTATTGGTTTGATAATTTTGTGAATTTTGATTAATTCTTGACTTGTTATGTTTCAAGCAGTCATATCACAGTAGTTATCAAGCAGCTGAATTAATTCAAAGTGTAGTTGGCAGCTGGAGATGTTCTTTAGATGGAGGCTTTTGAAAAGTTTAGGTCACAAAACAAACACAGAAGAAGTTTACAGATAAAAAAAAATAATTAAAATAATTTACCTTTTCAACAGCTGTTAAAAAAAACTAAATTTATCTTCTTTCACAAATCTCAAGAAATAATTCCAGTTTTTAAGAATATAAAAATTAAATTGGAATGATCATGAGTCAATGAGCATTTCTTTTTGTAAAACCCCAAAACCAGGCTCCAGCTTATAATAAAAGGCCAGCTGGTTACTAAACGGTTTTAAATTGATTTTAAGAGGTCAGATAACTGATAAAACTTATCAGGTTTTCATATATTAAAATAAAAAAGGTGTTATCTTTTTTCTGAACGATTGATTTTTCATGAATTTCACGAAATTATGTGGAAAAATGCAAATTTTGTAAATTATGTGATTCAGTCAAGTCAATTTCATGTAATCATGAAAATCCAGAAGCTCTGCCTAATGTTCCCTTGAAATGTTATTTATACCATAAAATGACCTTTTTAGAAGTCTTGCTGACGTATTTATGATATTCAATTTGCCACAACAACAATAAAAAGTCAACATTCTTGATTGAAAGTCCTATCACCGAAATGATGTAGACATGAGAATTTGGCGCTGCATTACTTGTTTTCGAGACACTTTCAACTATTTTCAATCATGGTTCATCAGTATAGGGCCGGCGGTTGCTCAGACATTGTGAAAAGTTGATTTAGCCTGCATTTGTGGCCTTCAAACTGTGCACTTGAGTTCCAACATGTCTACGTCATAGGTAGAAACAGAGCAACACTTCCGGTTGAGAAAAAGGCAAAATTCTGCTTTTCAATCGCATTTTTTTAGTTTTTGAGTTTTCGTGAGGCTGTTTTTACTCATTTTACGAACACATCAGGCACAGACAATATTTTAACTAAATACTGATGTGACTTTGAGAGATTCCCTTTAAGCTACTTTCAAGCTCACAGAGGAACTTGTCCCTTCTTCTTCTTCTCCCCCTCTTAAATGCCCTAAGCTTTTCGTCATTTTTCTACTTGTTTCTCCTCCATTGCCTTTTCATGCAACTTCTTTATCCTATAATACTTTTTTATTCTTTGTTTTGTTTCATCTTTTTCAATCCCTTACAATTTTTGACCTTTCCTTCTTTCTTGCAGTCTCCCTTCATCTCATACTTCTCCTCCCCCTGTAAACCTAATTCTTCACTTTTCCTCTCTCTGTTTTCCCCCTTATCCTCAATTTCTTTTCCCTCAGGTTTCAATCTCCTTTTTCCTTACAGTGTAATTCTTTTTCTCATTTCTTTTTTCTACTTCCTGATTCTGTACCTAGTTTCTTCATAAATTTTTTTTCTGACAGTGCTGTTATCTTTCATTTCTTATGTTTTTGCTTCGTCAAGTTTATTTTTTTGCTTCTTTGTGTTAATTGAATAACTTTTGGAACTTAACTATGTTTAACTAAATTTTGTGAAGCATCGAACAAAATGAGAAAGTTACAATTTCCATAGTTGTACAGTTAGAGTTTTGAAATGCACATCTGTGGTGGAAGCAAAAAATTGTTGGGGGGTGGGGGTGGGGCACAGTTGAAATTTTAATAGTTTGTCATAAGATCTGAAACTCCTATTAAAAAATTCTTGTAGTTAACCAAAATATTATTGGGGGGAGCCAGTGCCCCCCCCCCCAGCCCCCCCAGTTCCGCCACC